>JABUQX010075699.1:0-23806 GCA_015478945.1 Trachelipus rathkii
CTAGCTTGCGTTCTAATAATATACGGTGGACGCCTGTAATATATTATATATATAATATATTATTTATATATATATATATTTATATTTTTAATATATAAATATATATATAATATTTTATATATTATAGTATTTTTATTAATATTAGAACAAGAAAATGAATAAATATCCAGTGTTTGCCTGATATAATTAATTTTTATTTATTTAAATACTATAATATATAATTTTTATAATAGTAATATATTATTTATAATATATATTATTTTATATATAACTATATTTATCTCAGCTTCATCACTCAAGCGCTATAAGATTAGAGTGTTGAGTGTCGATGTCATTTATGAAGCCCCTCTCAAAGCTTAGTGACTCTGTATCTATCGAGCTATCAATTATATATTCTTCTCTTCTCATCCCCCTTGTTGTGTGGTTTCCTGTACCTCTATATTTTCATTGCAGCCTTAGCCGCAACTCCCAACTTATTCCACCTTACCCATCTCTTCCCTAGGTCTTTCCCTTGGTCTTCTTCTGCCGCCGTTAGAACGTATAGCATAACATTTTATGCCTGGTATCTCTGATCTTCATTCTTTTCTTAAAATGTCCATACCTTTTACTCAACATCATTAGTTGTTCCCTTTATCCTCATATTATTATATAGATCTATGAACGACCACCTTATATCATAAGCATAACCATACCTCTATTAACTCCAAAGATCTCCTCCTCTTCATATTATAATCCATCATACTCAGCTTCACGACTAATCATGTCCTTAATACCTATCTCTATATTACTCTCACTGCTATCTACTCTATGTAAACTTTACTTTATTATTATTAATAATTATATATTATATTATTTATATATTATATTTATAATATTTATTATTATATATTTATACTTATATATATATTATATTATTAATATTTATATTATTATATATAATAATTATTTAATTATATAATAATAATCTTATTGTTATCAGAAGAGGTGATAGTGATATGTGTGGGTTTGATGCTATTATATATATATATTATATATATATATATATATATATATTATATATATATTAAATATATATATTTAATAATATTATATATCTTATATTATATTATAATATATATATATAATTATTATATTAATATATATATCATATATATATTTATATAGTTTTAATCTATATTAACCTTTATGGATAAGTTACACTAGACTCCTTGTTTGTTTATATCTACCTGACGCTCTTATGGAAATAGTAATGTTATTTTACGTCGTTATTATTACCTATATCGCACATTTAATTATGAGATTAGAAAAAGTTTTAACACCTTATGCGATCTATGAGAAAGTTCCTGGTGATCTGTACTCAAACGGTTCTGGAATGTCCGATAAACTCTGTGAAAATTTCTTATTCGGAATTTTCATCATTTCTGTTTGATAATCTTGCTGAAAAGGAGATTTTATCCATTCTTATCTTTTTACTATAAATACAACTAATATAGTTATTGACAATTTTATGTAAAGTCAAATGTAAATGCAAAATTTTAGGAGATATTGTCATACATATTTTGATATATTTCTCTATAAAGTTGTAAATATTTCAACACCGGACAATTCCAAAGTTTCTTTCCGATTTTTTCTATTCATAATTATTTTTACAATAAATATATGGTAATTTTTTAATGTTTTTTTTATAATATATAACTGTACTTTATATTTTTTAAATAACACATAGGACTACAGTATATTATATTAGATTTAACTTAAGTTTAATTCTTACAGTTATTATGAATTTCTTCTTGAAACTAATTACTACTTTAATATTATACTCACTTTGTCTCTTGTTTTGGATAGAAAGATATTTAATTTTAACTTTTTAATTTCTTTTTTTTTTATATGTAATTTTTTCCTATTATTAATTATTATATATATATATTATATTATAATTATAAATATATATTAATTAATAATATATTTAATATTATTATATATATTAATATATATTATTATTATATAATTATATATATATATATTATATATTATATATTATTAATTACATTATTATTATATATATATAGTATATATATATTATATATATTATCCATTATATATTTAAATATTATATTTTATTAATATATATATATATATATAATTCTTATAAATATATATTTATATATATATATATATTATAATTTATATTATATATATATATATATATATATTAATTTATTAATATTATATTATATATATATATATATATTTATATATATAGTATATATTAATAATATATATATATTATATATATATAATATATATATACTATATATTAATATATTATTATACTATATATATAATACATAGTATATATATATATTATAGTTATTTTCCACAGGTTCTTACTTATTTAAAAAACCATCAAACAAAGAAATCTATATTTCTTAAAAAATTTTATATTGAATAAAAACAAACCTTTTTCTCGTGCGTTGACTTCATTTGAGTAGCTTTAAGAAGCTTTCTCTTTTTTTACCGACCGTCATTATTCTCTTTTTATATTACATGTATGTAGAAAAACTGGATAAGTGTATTTACAGACTCTTGGGAACACATTTCCATCCATAATTTGCGTATTTTGGTGGTACTTTCTGCCTATTACATTTCCATCCATTTCCTTCTTCTATTTAATACTCTTTTGAAAGTGTTATCTATAATGGGACTATATGTTTTTATATACATTGATCTCAAATAATTATATACAGGTTAGTTTATATCAAAGTGAATAGTGAATAATAATATTATCTGATTATATGCATTTTGGTTGAACAGTATTAAACATATTTTATAGGTACAGAAATTTTGTATTCAAATTCTTTACATATTTAGATATTACATCAAAAATTTTGATTTAAATATTATATATGTAGATATATTCAGCTTATAATGTAATAGTTTATAAATTCATGTTTATTTTAATCCAAAAGCAATTTAGAATGTTATGTCGATTCTTCTTCTAAGGCAAATTATATATTAATTGAAACATATTTATAGTAATATAATCAATTTTTATTTGAAATATTCCTTTAACAAATATATCTTATACTCTTTCAATTAATTAGAATTTATATATTTTAATTAATTATTCTATAAAAATATATCAAAATTTTATATATTTTAATAATAAAAAAATAAGTATACTCGATTTTATTATGTTTATGGGAACGATATCTCATACGTCCTTGTTTCCGTACACCTTAATTTTTGATGTAGTAGTTTGGGTATTGTAGTGTACGGTTTGGTACCTTCTTAGGAGCTATTTTTGTGAATAGTAATATTTGGAGGTGAATGGAAAGATCCAGATGAGACAGGAGCACACTTTGGGCACTGACTTTCTTCAGTGTTTGTAATATAACCAATTGTTGTGTCTTTTGGCTTTGGAAAAATTATTGTGAGGTTTATATAGCCCGAACAAATAAGAAATAACAATATTAATTCAGCTTTTTTCTATTTTCCTTTTTCTTTTTTGTGAATATCTAGAAAAAATAATTTCATTTTGTATATATAATTAATCCTGAAAATGGAGATTTATATTGGTTTTTTCAATTATATAACGATCTATGACCTGTGAGCGGAGAGGATCCATACCATAGATAGTACTAACGTAAATATACTGTTTGTGAGCGATAATAGTGTATACTAATATAATTTTAATAAGTAAAACTTAAAAGAAAAAAATGCACAATTTTCATAATGATTATAAGAATAGGATTTCACCAATCGAGAAATTAGTCTTAAATTTTGTCATAATAGTAATAGATGAGTCATGCAAGTTGAGAAAAACAAAAATAGAGTTTGTGGGGTTCGCCAGAACAAAAATCAAAGGGGGGGTGACTGGAGAGGATCCCTAGGGAGGATATGCTAGATAGGGATATCGAAAAGGGGAGGGATATCTAAAAAAGGGGAAGGATATCAAAAATGTTCCGCCGGCCGCACACGGAATACCCACAAACTCCTATTTTTTTTTTTCCTTTTAGTTTTTTAATCCACAAACCAATAGAACTTCAGCTCTAAAATTCGGAGATACCAACAAGGGAAAACGACAATTGTACATTAATGGGACATTTATCCTCCGATCCAGTTCCTGGCTCTTCCTTGGATAGTACGAACAATATAAGATCCCGAAAATATAGGTGAAAAAGACGATAACTTAAACGAATTCTACTTTAGATATACATTCATAGATATCTACTACGCTTATGATATAACAAATATTATTAGCTCTAAACTTCAATATTTCAATATAAGGGTTTGTTATTGTATTGTACAATTATCATAAAAGTGTGACTGTCGGGCACATAATACAGAAAAGGAAATAGCTCTCAAATAGAAGGCTAATACTAAGTGGCGTCTTATATTAATATTTATTTCAATGGATAGAAATCAATTGTGTAATGTGTTGGTGGTGGTTGGTGGTCGATGTGTTATATAGATAGTCTTTGTCTAGTGTGAGTGGGTAGCGGAGGTAATAGTATGTAATATTGTTATTAGATACAAATGAATATTTTTGATTTGATTTTTGCTTTTCAGGTTAGAGAGATGAGAGAGAGTTGGGAAGAGAGTGATATTAGAGAAGATATAGCATATTAGTACCAGAGACCCGCACTTATTGTTAGGTTTTTTTAACGTTGGAGGATGAGTTTTTGCATTAATGTAAAAAATAAGAAAGGGTTAAGAAAAGAGAACATTAAGACTCCACACGATGAGGAGGACCGGCATTGAGGAGGGAGGTGAAGATGCACTCATATCTTTGCGGAATGGATTATATCGCTACTCTCGCTCACACAACTTTTTTGGCATAAATATTTTCCTCTTTTCTTTTCGGTGGCCGCACAATTTAAAGTGTGGAATCTATTATTATTATTAATTATTTTTGGACTCTCATATAATATAAAATCACTCTCACTTTTTCTTCTCAAAATTATTTATTATATATTAATTTAAGGTATAATTCATTATTTATTATTTTTTTGGAGGTTAGTGGAGTTATTTTATTGAATTATTATTTATTAGATAAAATATAAGCCTAAGTTACATATAAACTTGTGTTCTCATGGCGTTACACGTGAATAAAAATCTTTCTCAAATACTGAAGGTTACTAGCATAGAGACTGAGGAGTGTATCGTTAAAATCTTGAATATAGATCAAGGTTATCGTATGCTTCTCTCTCGCTTTAATTCTGTAAGTTTTCGAGTAGTTATTGGTAGGACGATTATCGGGTCGTTCCGCAGGTGAGGTACGTGCGTCAATGCTTTCTAGTGACATGGTTTTTGGTATTGGAGTGGGAAAGCTTGTGTTGTTTGTGGTTTTAGGTGGGTTAGATAGAAACTCCGGGTGTTAATGTGTTTTTCCGGTCGGTATATGATTAATAATTAATGGTGAGGTTGTGTAGTTGAGTGGACTTCTTCGCTCTCTTGAAAAACAGTAATTTCTAATAAATTTTTGTAAGTTGGATGTGTGTTAGCTCTTTATTTAGTGTTAAAATGTGGCCTCATCAAGATTGCGTTTGTAATGGAGGTGCTGGTTCGAGGCTCTCCTATCGCCAATTTGTGCCGCTAGTGACACCGCCCGCGTTAGTGACCGCTATTCAATTAACCCATACACCCTGTGGGAAACGAAATAGAGGCCACTCTACATCGGTCCATCAGCGTCAGCAGAAAGAATCTAGTAACAAAAGTCCATTCCAAAATCTGCCAATAGTACAGATAATCCTAGTCTATTTTTAGGTGTTTCCTTCCCGCGAATTCCTTAGTGAAAGCTATGAGCAACACTTGTATTTTCATTGCAGTAAGTCAACTATCTAGAGAAGACACATTATAAACAGGAAGACACAAAACAATTCAACCCGAAGAACAAAGTTGCGTCGTGAACTGAGTAAGTTTTATACTTAAATTTTCATATCTTTTTATTAGTATAAAACAGAAAGACTTAGATAATATAGTAGGAATTTTTTATCTCAAACAACACCTTCACCGAGAAGCGTATATAATTATCTCAGTGTGGATTCAGTGATATCCTATTATTATTATTATTATCCTTCACTTCTCTTACTCTATTATTTATTATTATCAAAATGCAGGGGCAAAATGTTATTTAAGATGTCTAAAAAATTGCTAAAACTAACATTTTATTAATCAATGACAAAATTAAAGGATCTACAGCATTTTTATTATTATTATTATTATTAATTATTATTTATTATTTTATTCCTCATTCTTATTTATAATTATTATTATAATCTATTATTAATATTACTTATAATTATTTAACAATTATTATCATATTCCATTATTATTATTACATTAATTAATTAACACATATTAATTCCTGCAAGTTTACTATTAATTATTATTATTTTCACTTTTAATTAATTTGATGTGATTGGAGTTTAATTCCATTATTATTATCCTATATTATTTACTCTATTATTATTTCATATATTTTTATATGCACTATGAATGCATTTTCTGGCTTGTGTTCATTATTGCCTCTTTTCATAAAGCCTTTCCTTCTAACATGTCCTATTCGAGGTTACTTTTTTTTTCCCTCTAATTGGAGAATATAATTCTCTGAGTAAAACAATATTGTCGCCTTCTGAAACATCCCTAGCTTTCATCTACTCACGCTTGACATTTTCAAGGTTAAGTATGACTTTATTTTAACAACGAAGCTGATATGCATTATTTTTTAAGGATCATAACAGCGTTCAAAATTTTGTCCAAAAACTTCTGACAATATTAGAAAAATAAAATCTACTATATGAGGAATACACAAATAAAGAATTTCATTTTTTAGATGTAAATGAAATAAAGACCACGATGGCACAATTGAAAGAGATATTTACGTCAAAAACACTGATAAGGGAGTCTACATGAAACTCGTTTCATACAACTCGCCTATAAAATAGCTATAATAAAAACACTTATACAAAGAGCCCACAAATAACACCCATCTACATTTTTGCGGCCACTCTTTGACTAAAGAACATTAAAACACGATAGCGACAAGCGAAGCATATTTAATATCAGTTAACGCGGTTTTCTTTCATATACTTTTTAATTAGACAAAAACGCTGAAAGACATATTGAATATATTAACTGATCCTACAGATAAACAGGCAATTAATAATTCGATCTTTTATTACAAGAGAGAAGTGGTTGCCCCAATAAATGCAGAAGAATCAAAATTAAAAAGTATTTTAAAGAAACATTAAAAGAACAAAAAATAATGAAGCTATCATTGTAAGAGACTATTATAAGAGTGCAAAATTATCTTCTTATTTTAGTGCCAATGATGTACCAGTGTCGTGTACCAATTCTCTTGCAATGAAAGTGGATGTAACGCCACTTACACTTCGATCAGAGAGTATGGGGGGGAGTGGTAGAAAAACTAGAAGACACAATAGACACAAAGGTTTTTTTTTTTTCAAGAAAGGGAGGGGGGCAAGTAAGAATTATTAAACAATAACATAAAATGCAGTAATAGAATACAATAAAAAAATCACATCAAATTAATAATTTAAAGTATGTCAAATATTAACAATCTATAATATCAAATACATTGATTTAATTACATATTTTCACTAAAAGCCAGTTTCAAAAAAGAATTTGAATTTTTGGAAACAATTTATAATATCAATTAACTCTAAAATCCCGTTCAATTTTTATAAGAGAACAACTAAGACCAGGAATATTAAAATCAAATATATCGAAAGTCAGATCACCTTAATATTTTTACTTGAGAAAAAATAATCTAAAATATGAACTTCCTATTTCTAATTTTCCTATATTTAACATAGTAGTTTTAATTTTACTAGTTATATTTGAAAATAATTATAAGGAATATACTAGTTGTATAAAATGTAGTGGATGAATAATTGAAAGTCCATACATTCAGCTTATTGAAAATAATTGCTCACAACGGTGAGTGGGTATAGCTCGGATTGTTACAAAAGGAGAAAAATATTGTGTTTACTCAATTTTGAAATCATGTTCTTGTAAAAAAGTTAGCCGTATAATGTTCGGAAGAATTTTTAGGTGCTAAGAAAAATTATTCAAAAATAATATTAAGACAAATTCCGATTGATGTTTTCCATTTTTATGATGACGTTTATTATTTATTAATTATTATTATATATTATTATTTGATAATATAATATTATTTATTATTATTTATTATTATTTATTTTATTATTATTATTATTATTATTATTATATTAATTATTTTTTAGTAGCAGTAGTAGTAAGATAGTAGCTAGATATGTTAGTAGTTGAGGCTTTAGTAAGTAGGCACGTAGCAATAATGAGTATACATAATTATTAAATTCTGGATGCCCTGGTACTGAGAGATAGGGTAAGTAGAATGAAAACAATACACCTCACTAGAATGGTACAGGAAACAACTGTCACAAATAGAAAAAACTATTTAGGGGGGTGTTTCTATGCAAAGAGTCTTATTCCAGCCAAATCATGTACTGGGCCCTAATAAATTTCCATTCTTGGCCAAAAATTTAAATATTCTCCACCAAAGTGACGAATAAATTATTATTTATTATTTATTATTATTATTAGTTACACCTTATTATATTATCGTTCGCAGACGAGGATCTTTGATACCGTCTTATTACTGCCACCCCCTGTAGGGAATTGCCTGCCTATTTTATTATTATTATTATTCACTCAACTTGATTTAATAATTATTGCTGTGGCAAGTCATGAATAAATAAGTTTTTTAATAAATAAAATTTTATTTAATAAAATTATTATTAATATATATTTAAATTAGATATACGCTTAATCATAAACAATCTCCGTAGAAACGTGTAATAGGGGTTATTTCTACACCAAATATTGAATTATTTTAGCTGTGGCCAACCCCAAAACAAAAAATTTAGTTATAAAATTTTTTTTAATAATATAAATATAATTATAAATAAAATTATATATAATAATAATTAATAATTAATAATATAATAATAATTTAATAATAATAATAATAATAAATAATTAATATAATAATTAACAATAATAATTTCTTTATAAACCCTTCATGAAAAGTTCATCGTCAGAGAAAAGATGGGAATGCTTGAGGTATTTTCTTGGAGTGAAAACTATTTTAATTATATGTATTAGAGTTAATATAGATATTAGAATATCATGTATGAAGGACGGTGTGATCAGAATTCAGTAGGTTATCCCAACACCATCTATATATTGGTTTATTTTGATAAAACTTACCAAAGGATAGTAAAAGGTTACGATCACAATACCTATTATAATATTAATATTAAAAAAACGAAAACATAAAATAAATATTATAATATAAATTATAATATATTTATTAATATATAATATATAATTATATATTATATCAATAAATAAATATATATATAATATTATAATATTAATATAATTATATACATTAAATATAATGAATTAATATATATATATAAGGAAGAATATTTATAAAATAATAATAGAATTGGTATATAATAGTAACATATAAATAAATTAATGTAATAATATATTATTATATATAAATATTTATATTATATTAATTATATATAAATATATAGGTATATATTTTTTTTATACATACTTATATATAGGTATTATATATATTATATATATATATATATAAATATATACTATATAATAATATATATATATATAATAAATACCCGTAATGCTAAACAATATTTATACTACATAATATAAGTATAATATAATAATATTATATATCAATAATAAATAATAATTAATATGAAATAATTAATAAAATATGTTATATATTTCTTACCTACCTAAAATTATATATTATAGTATAGTATATATATATAGGCTATATTATATTATTTACAATATTTTATAATATTATATAATAAATATTAATATTATATTAATATATATATAATATATATATATATATATTTAATATATAATATTATATATATATATAAAAATATTATATAATAATCTAGAGCCGTGGTACCTGGAAGCAAAAAAAATATAAAGCTCAGAGAGTGAAGAGAAAAGGGCAAAGGAGGAGTGTGGCTTTAGAAGCTAGCAGAGGAACTGATGAATGATATGAAAGAAAGCAAGAAGAAGATTTTTTGATTTGGCAAGAAAGTATAAAGAGGAGCGATGAATAGAAAGTAATGTTTTATAATTCAAGAAAAAAAATGGACGAACATTAGGTAAGTAATGATATTTTCCCGGAGAAAAAAAATTAAAACGGTTAGGAATAGAGTACTTTGAATGAAAGATTTGTAATGAATGTGGATAGTGCAGTCGGAAAAAGAGGAAGGGGAGAGAGAGGAGGGAGAGAGAGAGAAGAACGTTTCAAGATAATTATTTATATTAATGCGCTAGAAGAGCAGGAGGTAATAACTTAGGAGGAATTTTTGAGAGGCGTTAAGGAAATTGAAGAGCGGAAAAACTCCTCTTGGTGAGGATGGGATAAATATCCTAGAGATTGCTTGAGGGAGGATTGCAGAGGGGCTTGAAAAGCCTTGATGCTGAGATAATTGGTTGTAAACAGGTGTTGGAGGGCAGAGTAGAGTGCCGGAAGGTTGGGGAAGGTCAATAATAGTTCCCAATTTATAAAGGTAAGGGGGACTCCAAAGGAAATTTGTAAAATTATAGATTGAAAATCTCAACTAATGGATCACACATTGGCAGAAAGTTATGTGAAAATGAAATATTTAAAAGAAAATTAAAGATCAAAAATAGAGCCAAGATTGGGTGAAGAGCAGTATAGGTACAGAGGTGGTGTAGAAGTACTACAAATTTAATGTTTGCATTAAGAATGATACAGGAAAAGACTTGGGAATACAATAAGAAGGCAATATCACGACTTTTATAGACCTTGAAGAAAGCATTTTGATTCTGTACCCAGAGAAGAAACTGTGAGGTAGATTCTGTGTGAGTAGTGGAATATTAATGGTTAAAGGCAGACTGTTAAAGGCAGTAAGAAGTACAAACGTGAATAGCATAAGTAAGGTAAGAACAGGATATAAAACGAGGAATGGTTATGAGGTAAAACGTGGAAATAAGGCAGGGTGTCAGTGTGGACTGTCACGCCGATACTGTTTTATAGCGTATTTGGTATTCACAGTCATAAGAGTGTAAAAGAGAGATTTTCTATAAACATAATATTGGAGAAATCAAAGGAAGAAAAGGAAATAGTATGTTCAATTTTAGAATTTAGATAAATAATTTATTTAGGATATACAGAAGAGTAAGTAGATAAATATAATAAAATTTAGTCACATGTTAACAAGAGGACAAACCAATAAAGTTTAAATACTTACTATTTCAAGTTAATAACATATGAACAATGTCAATACACATTCATTAGTAGATTTGAGATTAAAGATAGTAGGATACAGATAGATGTCTCGGAAGTGATTGGAAGAGAAGGGGGGTTTGCAAAGGAAATTACGAGTAGGATTGAGCTATGGCAAGACTGTAGAGCAGTATAACCCATCTTGAAAGATAAATATTATGAACAAAGGAGGTGACAGAGCAATATAAGAAGGGAGTGTTACGCCCGATATTTTGTGGGGGCGGAGACATAGGAGCAATGACAGGAAGAAGAGGAAAAGAGTAGATAATTCAAACAGGCGGAGATTAAATGTGTTTGAGGACAGTGATTGGAAAGACGAGAAGAGACAGAGTGAGGAACGAGACAGTGAGGGAGAGCGTGTGTGTGGAACCCATGATGAATAAAGTGGACGCAGCCAAGACCTGAGATGGTGGGGACACCCTGGGAGGATTGCAAGGGAAGAGTAATTTTAGTTGCCAGCAAGGCAAGGTTGGAGGTGGAGACCGGAGGAGTGAGACCCGAGGGAAGATCGTGAAGAGGTGGAGAAAGGACACAGTAGAGGAATTCCAATTGAGGAAAACACTCAGATGCCTGCAATGGATGATGCTGATGGCGTGATGGGATCGTGATAGATTAGAACAGATGGAGCGGTTGAGGTTTGCCCACTGACAGGCTCGTAAAAGCCTGACTTGGGAGAGAATGTAAGAATGTAAAGATATATATATTATATATATATATATATTATATATAATATATATATAATAATATTATATATATATATATATATATATTATATATATTATATATATATATATATATATATAAAATATTATACCATATATATATATATTATATATATATTATATATATATATATATATATATATATATATATATAATATTATATATATTATATATATAATATATATATATTAATATATGGACATTTATAAGGTTGACTGACTTCGTTAATATTAGGTTAGGTTAATTTTAGGTTAAGTTTGGTTAGGTTAGTTAAGTTCAGGTTTTAGGTTAGGTTTAGGTTAGGTTATTTAGGTTAGGTTAACTTAATTTTAATTTTAATTGTATTTTACTCACAGCTTTATTAAAATTACGATACATTAATTATTGATTTTTTCTCCTGGAGTCAACCCGACTTTATAAATAGCCTATTATTTAATTAATATATATATATTATATATATATTATATATTATAATCTTTTATTATTATTATATATATATATATATATTTATATATATATACAGATATTTGTTTATATTTATTTATACATGTATTTCATATATATTATAGTTAAATATTATATATATATATAAATTATAATTTACTGTAGATATATATTCGTTTTAATAAAAAGGAATTAAATATAAAATGTAGTTATAATAATTATTATATTTATATTATATTATAAAATTTATAAAAATAAATATAAATAATAAAAAAACATATTTTTGTATTTATTTAATATATATATATATATATATATATATATAATATATATTACTATATATATTATATATATATATATAGTATATTATATATATATATATATATATAATTCATAATTCAATCAATACTTTCAATTTGAGTAAACTCATTCCGCGATCGCATTTTTCCTCATTCATCCTTTTAAGATACCGCATCCCTACTGCATCTATTCAATTCTATTCTTCTTTTAAGTCTTCCAGTCATTTCCTTACAAACAGTTCAAATTTTGACAATCCGGTTCTAATTCTACTATATATATATATTATATATAATATATTATACTATACTATATATATTATTATATTATATATACTTATATTTATAATATATATATTTATATATATTATATATATATTTATTAATATTTTTTTATATATATATATTTAATATTTTAAATGGGGCGTATGCAGGATTTTATTTAGGGGGGCAAAAGTTTGAGTGATATATTTATATTATTATATATAATATTAATATATTATATATATATTATTAATATTATTATATTATTATTATATATATTATGTATTATTTTTATTTATTATGAGTTGATTATATATTTATATTATATTATAATTTTATATATATAATATATATTATATATATTATATTATATTTAGGTTACTATTATAATTATTATTATATATATTATAATATATATAATATATTATATATATATATTATATTTATATTATTCAGTTATATATTTATTTACTTATATTATTATATATATATAATATATATATTATATATATATTATATATATATATAATTATATATTTATTTATTATATATATATATATTATTATATATATTTTATTATTATACTATATTATTATATTATATATATTATTTATATATATTTTATATTTATTTTATATTTATATTATATAATATATTATATCTATATATATATATTATATTATATATACAATATATATATTATATATATATATATTATATATTATATATATATTTTATTATATCTATATATATATATATTTGTTTATATTAATATTATTATATATATATATATGTGTGTTGTGTGTGTGTGTGTGTGTGTGTGTTGTGGATAAGGCATACTCTTGGCAATCAAATTTGTATTTGTAAATACTTCCAATATCCCTGATGTATTTTCACCATGCTTGGGATATTTCGATCCTGGATTCCCTAGCAGATGCAGCGTGCAAGTGTTTTGAATTCCACTACTGTCACCTATCGACGAGACAAAAGAAGATATCCGAGAATATCTTTCTATCTGTCCAAGCAGAGCATTACTACGTATTCTTCCCGCTCGACACTTCTGAACGTAGGGCCAAATTCGGTGTGCCGCTGCATGGTTGAATAAAGATACCTTAAAAGACTGGGGGTTATTATACAAATTTTGATTGCAGGGTATTGCATTTCACTTATACATAATAACCCCAGGTCTTGGTATTATTATTCACCCATTGCGCGGCATCCCTGTTTTGGTCCCTACGTTCGAGTGCGAGCGGGGATAGAAATTCGTTAGTAATGCTCTGCTTGGCACTTAGAAGTATTCTCGTGATCCTTTCTTTTGTCTAGTGGGGCGTCGTAGCGTAGGTGGTTCAAACAACTTTGCCGCTCATCTTGCTATGGTTTCAGGATCGTATCCAGCATGGTGAATACATCTTGAATTATTTTACAAATTATATATTATATATAATATATATATATAATATATATATATATATATTATATATATATAATATATAATTATATATATATATATTATATATATATTATATATATTTATACAGCTTTATAGCCGCTCAATGCTATCTGACATATGGAGAGTTTCAGCGGAGAATAGTCTGAGAAAGCTAGCTGAAATAATAATAGCGCACAGCTACTTGAAACTTCAAAGCCCATATATGAAAACGAAACACTAGTAAACTATAAAATAAATGTAATGTTTATAATAATGTTAGTAATTAGTAATTAACTCCTTCAGTATCTATTCCGATTGATGTGACACAAATACCTACACCTTAATAAATAATAACCCATTAAAAAACTCACAAAACCGCTTAGGTTCAGTTTTTTGTTTTGCCAAAGATTTAGGGGGGCAAGTGCCTCCTCAATGAAATCCTGCCTACGCCCATTGTAATATATATATATATATATATATATCATATTATAATATATATAATATATATATATATATAATATATATTATATTTATATATATATATTTATATTATATATATTATATATATATATATATAGGACCAAGTTTAGTTAATTGGAGGCCTTTTGATCTTAAAGTAAATTTTTAAATTTTAACTTATTATAAATGAAAGGAAATTGAAAACAGGATGTAAAAATCGTAGGGAAATGTTATTTTTTAAGTTCATAATTTAAAAAAAATACTAAATCCTACTCTTGTAGGTTTTACTTTACTCGGCGGAGGAATATTTTAGGAAAATTTTGCCGACTTTTTCAATATACTCGGTGTTAGTCTTTAACTTGAAAACTCCTCGGGGAAGTGTGCTTCATTTGTCTCGAAAATGCAGTTTTTTTTTTTTAAATGAAAAAATATATTATTTGCGTATTTGCACATGAAAGTGTTAAATAAAATAAAAAAAAAGTCTCATTGAAATTAAGTTTAAGAAAAAATTGTTCGATTATAAGTTCTTTTAAGTTGCTAAATTATAAATTGTTAAAATATACAAACTCTTTTTCGACGCCAGCCAATTATTATTGTTTTGTCCGATGGACCTTTTTTATACGGTAATAGTTCCCAAAAAAAATAGTACTATCTCTATGGAACATAAATAGATTTTATAGTTTTTAATTTAAGTTGTATATATCTATATTTAATATATATATTATATATAATATTATATATATATATATATATATATATATAATTATATATATATATTATAATATATTATATATATATATATATTATTTGTTAAGGTATTACACGACAAATATAGGGGGCTCGAGCCGACGGGGAGCAGAAAGGGGGAACGATTTTCCATACCCCGTAGGGGAAGGGGCGGAGGAACCCCGCGACAACCCAAATACCAAAGAGCGGGGGTTCCGGAGACCCTCCCGGAGGGGGGGAAAAATAGTGCTACCCTGTCGTTCCCCGGAAGGCCGAGGACCCCGAACTCCTGCCATCTTTGCGGTTACCCTTGGGTAATTCTTTAGTTAAAAAAAAATAAAAAAAAATAAAACTGCGGAGTCGTAAAACGTAACAGGTCCTATATATATTTGAATCATCAAATCCCTATAATAGAAAGTATATTTATGGTCCATAAATACCCTGTACTATTTTTTTTGGGGCTAACGAGTACCGTTCAAAAGGTCAATAACTAGACTTTCTCCATATATATATATATATATATATATATATATATATATATATCTATATATAATATATATATATATATATATATATATATATATATATATATATATATATAGAAGTGTGGCGTTTGTGTGTTTGTGCATGTATAATGCTTCCATGACAAATGTTTACTATAATAATCAATGTGACTGTAGTAGTAGTAGTAGTAGTAGTTGTGGTGGTAGTCACCATAGCCAACCATATTGAATATTATTATTATTCTTATTTTTAACGAATATCGTGAAGGCCCAACACCCAAGTCAGTACGGGCGAAATCGGAACCGAGGCCGGTGCCGAAGTCTATCGGAGTTGGAATCAATCACTTCTGGTATGAGATATGTCAAACTATATGTTGTCAAGTACGGAGATACCGCTTTTATGGGTTTCAGCCCTCTAAAGGGTGTTTGAACACCCAAAATGGAGACTCAAAAGAAAAGGAGAAATTTTAAATTGGAAAAGCCCGGAGAACTTAAAAAACGAAACCGCATGAAGGTTGAAGAACAATTCCTGGACTTATTAGATGGTGTAAGGCCCCACTTGATATGGGGATCGAACCCAAAAATGGGCTCCCACCCATGAAAATGAAATTTAGCTAAAAAATCAGCTCATTATAAATATGTACTAAAATTATACATGGTTCCCCTAGCAACCAGACCTTGTAAAATATACGGACGCTCTTTATTGCCAGTTACATCAAACTTTTAAACGACGCTCTTCCCACCTTTAAATATTATTATTATTATTATTATTATTATTATTATTATTATTATTATTATTATTATTATTATTATTATTATTATTATTATTATTATTATTATTATTATTAATTATTAATATATTATTATTATTTTATTATTATTATTATTATTATTATTATTATTATTATTTTATTATTATTATTTATCCAGTCCTTCAACGTATCGAGCCATCAGACATATGCAGGCACATCTTTATGCAAGGGCTCGCTGGGCTAGATCCCAGGGCCCCGCAATCCATGGGGTCCCTAGCCCTTGCGACGGCAGCCCAGCCAATGATTACTTTTTCAATTTTTCAGCTTTTCAGTTTTTAAATAAAATAAAAATAGAAGTCTCCTTTGCTCAAACAGAAAATATTGAATCAAAATATGACCAAACGATCATATTCTGGTGGCTCAGAGATGAGGAAGAAAACTGCACATCAAAAAGACATATTATAAAAGTTTTAATGATTAACATCATATTTTGCACCACCCGATGAGTATTTTATGTTACTTTATGATTTATTTATAAATAAAAATATTTGTTTTACTGTTTACATGAGAGAGAGAGAGAGAGAGAGAGAGAGAGAGAGAGAGAGAGAGAGAGAGAGAGAGAGAGAGGAGAGAGAGAGAGAGAGAGAGAGAGAGAGAGAGAGAGAGAGAGAGAGAGAGAGAGAGAGAATTTATTTAATCAAATCATTTGAATTAACAAACTGACTTATATCATTATTTACTAAATCCTTTACTTTATTTGAGCGTACAATAAAACTCTTTTGCTATTCATTTCCTCTACCTCATCAATTGTATCTTCTAGAAACTTCTGTGAGCAACGATAAAATTAATATGTCAAGAAAATAACACCTACAAAAAATTGAAGCAGTTTCAGCTGTTTTAGAACCCACTTGTTACAAGATCACTTCTTCCAAGTCAGAAAAGAAACCAATGAATCATATAGTACAGAAAGCGATCGCCTAGATCAGGGGTGGCCAACAGTTGGCGCATGCGCCAAACGTGGCGCATTGCTACGGGCTACTTTTTGGGAGATTTTATATTTTAACTGGGCTACGTCAGCCTATTTCTTACGAATTTATTTAATGAAAACTAAAAATTCATTTTATTTCCAGAAATTTGTTAAATCTGGCTAGATATAAAGAAATATGAAAAAAATATCGTAATGTTTATGCATTTGTTTTTGTTAGCGTCGACTCTCATATTCAATATATTTTCACGCCAAAACCCATAATTGAAACATGATTTTAAATTACCTTGTAATAAAACATCGTCAATGATCATCAGTTGAAATTTTGTGTTTATTAGTGATAGTGAGGCAGTGTTCTCTCATATTTCTTAAATTATTTGCTTTTTATTTTTTTCATAAGTGAGCATATTAGAAATTAGTGCCGTATTTTTTAAATCAAAGAATTCTAAAAATATAATTAATAGAGAAATCATATATTCTGTGATTTCTTTATATATATATATATATATATATATATATATATATATATATATATAATATATATATATATATAATATATATTGCAAGATAAAATATCCACGATATATTGATGAAGATATTTCTAAATATATTTAATATATATATATATAATATATATATATATACTATATATAGATTATATATATAGATAAATATAGTATATATATATATATATATATATATATATATAGTATATATATATATATATAATATATATATATATATATATATATATATATATATATATATATATATATATTATATATATATTAAAATATAGATATATACTATATATATATATATATTATATATATTTATATAATATATATATATATATATATTATAATATATATATATATTATATATATATATATATATATATATATATATATATATATATATATATATATATATATATATATATACTAATGATAAGATGATAGGTATGAATCATTGAATTTTCATTTGAAAAAAATATCATTTTCCTATTTCTAACCAATTTTTTTTTTCTTTGGTGATTAGGAACCAAACAGTGTTTTTTTCAATTAACCAATTAACTTCCTTGTTTCAAACCAAGCTTAGTAAAAAGAAAGCTTGGAAGTACATAAATATTAATGTTATATAAAATGAGTTTGAGCCATTAATTTGATGTAATAATAACATTACACTGCCCAACAAAATTAAATTTTTATATTTGGTGCCGGAAAGGTAAGAATTGAATCTAAATTACAAGTTTTGGTCACCTCGTTTTATCCATGACCGTAAAATTCGATTGTTCTATACCTGCGTATCCCCCACGAATCTGCCACCTTAGAAATCTCGTGTCTACATTCGCCTTACCGTATTTAGTTTACTATTGAGTTTCAGTTGACGAAATTGTGTTATAGTTTTGCGAAACTCTCCCCATTCTTTAGTAATATAACAGTGAATTTAAACCATTTCCTCCACAAGAAGATGTAGCTGCGTGAATCATCCAGAAGTATTTTGTAATTTATGTGGTAAATACATTGTGAAAGAAAGTTTGTGATAAGGTCGCATCTACCTATTTTGGCGTCAAGTTGGGGGACTAGGATAAATCTTGGGCTCCACATGTATGCAAAACATGCGTTGAACATTTGCGATAATGGACAGTTGGAAATAGAAAGTGACTAAAGTTTGGAGAACCAATGGTTTGGAGGTTAGGAAAATAACATTATGGTGACCGCTATTTTTGTCTCGTAAATATCAAAGACATCAATCGGAACAATAGACACAAATGGACATATCCTGATCTAGATTTAGCGAGGAGATCTGTACCTCATTGTGAAGAAATACCCATTACATCATTTAACAGTGTGCCTATGCTCTCGGAAGATGATACAGATAAATCTACGTCTGACGAAAGTCAATGCATGAAATCAGGAGACGACAGGGATTTTGAAGAAGCTTTAATAAGTCCCAACGTTTCAATCAACAAGAACTGAATGATTTCATTAGGGCCTAAACCTCTCAAAGGAGTCTTCCGAATTACGTGCCTCCAGATTAAATAAAAAGAAACTACTTCATTCAGGTATTAATATTGCCTTTTATCGTAACAGAGATAAGGATCTACTGCCCTTTTTCTCTCAGGAAAAGAAGCTGGTACTCTGTAACGATATAAGAAACCTCTTAGAGAAAATGGGTTTGTCAAAATACATACCAGGCGAATGACGCCTTTTTATTGACCGTTCGAAACAGAGTTTGAAATGTGTCTTTTACACAACGGTAACAAACATGGCTCTTTACCCATTGGTCATTCTACCAGCATGAAAAGAGGAATATGAGACAATATCACTACTCCTGAAAAAAAATTAAACATGAAGAACATCAGTGGGTGATTTGCGTAGATCTAAAAATGGTAAACTTCCTCCTTGGATAACAAAGGGGATATACGAAATATCTATGTTTTCTAAGTCTTTGGGACAGCAGATGCTAAGGATCAGCACTGGGTTAACAGGAATTGGCCTGTAAGAAATGTCATGATTCCAGGAATACAAAGTGTTACCAACGAACCTTTGGTTGCGAGAGAAAAAATCATATTTCCACCCTTGCATTTGAAACTAGGACTTATAAAGCGATTTTGGCTACTTGTCACGTAAATTTCCTGGGATTAGTACGGAAAAGCTTAAAGTCGGAATTTTGATGGTCCTCAGATAAGGCGGCTTATTAAAGATCCACAATTTACCTTATTAATTAATGAACAAGGTTGAATCTAACGCTTGGTGTTCATATACTCAAGTGGTACAAAATTTTCATAAAAATCATAATGCAGAGAATTACATTGAATTATAGGAAAATATGCTTTAAAACTTTAATAATCTCGGTTGTAACAGGAGCATAAAAATTCATTACTTCCACAACCACTTAGATCGGTTTCTTGAAAATCTAAGTGATGCTAGTGAAGAACAGTGGGAAAGATTCCCTCAGGACATTCATTAAAAGAACGATTTCAAGGAAGATGGAACACCCACATAATAGCCGACTACTATTGGAGTCTTCAGCGAGACTGTCCTCTTAGACTCCATGCTAAAAAGAAGTATAAAAGAAAATTTTTAGGTGATAATAACTGATGAATGAATATATCTTTAATTAAATAAATACCTTTCTTTCTTTGTAGTTTTTGTTTTTTTAACTGGCAGTTGTCTCAAATAGTAATAGTAATACCGTGAAATGTACATAAGTTAAAAATTAAATGATTTTATTCTAAAATAAGGCAATATAGAGTATCTCAAAACTAGATAGACAAAATATGATTTTTTTTATTTTTTTTTTTTTTTTACTCTATGGCATAAAATTACATAGAAATAGTTTTAAAAACTCGAAGTAATAGTTGAGTATAGCGAGTTCTGACGAAATATCGATTTTTTTTCTTTCTGAAAATCGTTTTTTTTAAAAAAGCGCTGCCAAACCTCTCTTTTATATAAATTTTTATGCTTACATTCGGTTTATGACCCATTAAGTTTTGGTTGCGATAAGTTTTGTTAATTATACACAGTAAATTTGTGACTACTTAATAAAACTTATCATAACCTTACTGATTTTCGAACGTAAAAAAGAAATAATATATGAAAACAACGAATAACTATGCTTATAAAAGTATCGTAATTTTGGCAAATTTTTATTAACAACATGTAGCAGAATTGCTTCATAATAATACCAAAACATCGATTGATTTTTTAAAAAAATATAGATGCTTTTTAGAATCTGTTAAACTCAACTATTACCAAAATATAAGGCATCAAAAATTGCGTTGTGCAGTGCAATTCATAAAATTTATAACTTTTTTTATTTTTGACCAAAATTTTACAATGATATAGCTGCATTTCCGAAATGTAGTCAAACGTTTGAAACAAATTTGGTTTTAATTTCTGAGGTTCCAATTATTGACGTCAAGTTTCGATTTCCCTGTTTGACGTTATTATTTTTGCTATATGTAATTCCGTCAGACGAAATTCAAATGAAAACAAATTTGACCTAGAAGGCTAATTATTGCAATTTCCTAGAGATAAAAAAAGTAATAAAACTCAGAATTTTTTTTATTTGTAATTTTTTTTAAATATATAAGGTGTGAATAAATTCTTGCCTATTTTTTTTTTTTTTAGTTTTTTTTTTTAGCCTTAGGCTGGACTATTTTTTTTTTTTTTTTTTTTACATAAATGTTTTACCATGCTTTGTGACATAAATTTTTCACCGCGATCATGGCTAGCCATGACTCGAACTATCGACACCAGCTTCACTGTTAGACATTTTACAGGAGTTTTTACCACTGCTCCAATATGTCTCCTCAAAAAAGAAGGCATCTCGTAGCAGTTTTCAAATCACTGCTTTGATATCACTGTGTGAAACTCGGTTCTCATTTAAATACATAGAAGGGGGTCTTGAAACCCCTGCTTGGGCCACATGCATTCCGCTAGGATGCTCTTGGGTTGAATGAGTAGCCAACCAAAGTCAAGCAGCGCCGACATGGGCACATCAACTGCTGCGACAAAATTTACAATATATATATATATATATATATATATATATATAATATATATAATAGACCAAATATAAAAAGAAGTAATATATATATACATATATATATATATATATATATATAAATATATATATAAATATATATATATAATATATATATATATATTAGTACTCTTCCAGTATGTAATATACCGAGTTGTTTTCATTCCAACATGTGATCTACAGAGTTGTTTTCATTCCAATATCAGTTTAAACTAGCAACACCAGCTAATATATCTATATATATATATATATATATATATATTATATATATATATATATATATAGTATATATATATATATATATATATATATATATATATATATATATAATAATAATATATAGTATATTTGGACAGTCAACCCATCTAGGTTAAGTGTAATGTTTACTGCATCGTCGATCCATAATTTTTTTTTTTTTTTTTTTTAACAGTTAATCACCACCACTCACGGGCAAAGCCCTATTTGCCAAGGAGGGGGTGGTTTCACTCACAAAATTTCAAACTAACGAAATTCACGCAGATGAGGCAGCAGACGCGGGCTTTAAAAGTGAGGGTAAGATTAAATTGAGTAGGACACACAGAAAGATGGAAGAGAATTCCCAACAGACAGAGGTGGGCAGGAAAGAAGGAGCACGCACGCGAACTAGTCTGGAGTTGCTAACATCAACACAAAACTCATGTGCTGACCAGACACAGCACCCCTTGTGCTGCGAGGGCGTCTTAAAGGAGGCGGCACGCGAGTGGAAAAAAGCTCCCTCGAGCACCTGCCGCCTACGGTACTATAGAACAAGAGATAAAGCAACCACATCGCGCCGCAAAGAATAGAGGGTCAAAGTGAACTAGAAAGTATCAGGACACGTTTATAAGTCTTTTAGCCTTTGACTCGACCCTATCCAAAAAGCCGGGTGAAACAAACCCCATGGGGGAAAAAAAAAAAAAAGCCCCCCCCAGATATGAGAGCAGTACTTCCATACAAGGGCGGATGAGACCCTTGTATAACTGGAGTAACTGTGAGCAGAGGAAAAAAAGTCTCGCAGTCTAAACAGAACTCAGTTTCTTTGAAGGCCGCCCTAGCAACCATTGTGATGTGAGGTTTTCCCAAGACATTTTTTGTTTATGTTAAGGCCAAGGAGGTTTTATATTGTCAACAGGAGAACGAGAGAACCGTCGAAAGAGATAGTAAAGGTGTCTAGAGAGGAGATTTGTAGAAGTTGGGTTTTTAAACGAATTAAATTCCCCCAAGGTTGCGGTACGACCCACCCGGAAAATTCTAATCCAGATCAG
>JABUQX010075700.1:0-5000 GCA_015478945.1 Trachelipus rathkii
TAAGAAAATTTCGGGATAACCTAGGCGATGTTTAGTGAAGCAGGGTGAACGCTTAACATCAAGATCTATGATTCATGGAAGGAACGTTACCAGGGCAGTGGGATATCAATAATGATAGGTTCGAACTATTTGTTGGAGTCTTGATTGAGGGATTATCCAGATCGCTATGCAGCAGTAATCGTCTACGAAGAGAAAGTTACTACAATCGTAGGTATTTTTACATTAACTAAACCCATTCTTTCTATACATTCATTGTTGTCCCATATTACTTTTTATTCATAGTTGTATTATATGTTTAACATATATGCTATCAAGATATGTTATCATATCATTGCGATTTTTTTCTCTCCCTACTTATAATCCAATATATTATAATATATATATTATAATATAATATATATATATAGTATATATGTTTATATATATATATTATATATATAAGTAAATATTATATATATATATATATATATATATATATATTTTATTATATTTTTTTTTTTTTTTTTCTTTTTTTTCTCACCAAGTCGCCTCCGTGTAGGGTCATCCCCTGTCGTTTGCAATGCTCCTCCACAGGACCCTCTCCTCGTACAGTCGATGTTCCTCCACCTGATCCAGCGTCCATCCTCTCTTCGCCACAGCCGCCGCCACTCCATCCTTCCATCTTTTCCTTGGTCGTCCCACCGGTCTTCTACCTGCAGGCTGCCATGCATAAAATCTGGCTGGGTATCTATCTTCATCCATCCTTCTGATGTGTCCATACCATCTCAATTGTTGTCTCTCGATCAAATCCTCCACCGCCTCGACCCCCAACTCCTCTCTTATCTCAGTATTCCTTCTTCTCTCTCTTCTGGTCACCCCCACTATCAACCTCAACACCCTCATCTCCGCCGCCACGATCTTACTCCTTGTTCTGGTTGTAAGTGTCCACGACTCACCCGAAACACAAATAAAAGTAGACCGGTCTCATAATATATATATATATTATATATATATATATATATTATATATATATATATATTAGCTATTAATATATATAATAAGTATTATTTATTATATTGTATATATATATATTATTTAAATATATATATATATATAGACTTATATTATATATATATATAAGTATATAATATATATATAATATTATAATAATTTATATATATATATATTATATATATATATAGTATTATTAGATATATATATATATATATATATATATATAGTATAATATATTATATAGTATATACATCGTCAGCAGAATAGTCAGGAGCTAAATTTTCATGCAATTTCTTTCCATGCCTCAACGACCATATTTTTTACTGATTCATCTGATTCATGTTGAAAAATTAGCTTGAATCGCAGATCTAAGAAAGTAGCTACACACAAAAATTTATCCCATAGAAACTTAGAAGTCTTTTTTCTACGGATTTCTTAAGCTCTTCAACGAAGTGTAATTATTCCACTGAAGCTTTTGCTTTTATTTGCCTATTTGAAAATAGATTTATTGCTAAATATGGAAAGGGATCACTTGGGGCGAGACTGTTACTTTCAAACGTTTAATGCTTGGTTTTTATGAATGTGTCATATGGGCTTAAGTAAATGGAATTAATTTTGCCATTAAAAATCAGTCAACATTTTCTGATTTCATTCAGCAGCGAGCGTATATGGATAGGGGAACATTTTGTTCAAACAAAATTTTAAGGCATATCAATAAGTTTCTTGTTCGCACCAGCGTGTAGAATACGTCTTGAATTAATTCTATGCTGTTTGGACATTCAGTCCTGCATCTGTAAAGTTTTAAGCTTTGCAACTGCCGTTGACTGAATGGTGAAAATGAGAGGATATGCTACTGCAAGTAAATAAAAAATCTTTAACAGACTTCTGACATATATTGAATCGTGAATGCAATAGTTGCCAGACATGTGAATAAAGACATGAAATTGTAGCAGTGCCACACTCCCTTAGTTACAGCTACCATGTTTGGTTCCATTATCCCGTATCACTAAATGAATTCTATTTTTTAGAATATTGAAAACTGTCAAAGGCCCTTATAGGATCTGACAAATGACAAAGATTTCCGCCATATTGGCTACAAAATTTGGCTATATTTTTATTTTTTTGGAAAATAAGTTTCTAAAATTTCCATTTCAAATTGAAATAACTTTCCCTTATGTTGACGTAATTTATTGTTTATAAAGCTCAATATTCGGCCCGAATAGTTCGGCAAAAAAGCCGAATACCGAATATTCGGTATTTTGGCCGAATAGGTCGGAATACCGAATACTTACAGAATATTCGGGCCATCCCTAATATATATATAGTATATATTATATATATTATATATATATATATATATTATATAATATATATATATTTTTTATATATTATATATATATATATATATATATATATATATATTATATATATATAATAGTATATATATATATATATATATGATAATAGTATATATATATATATATATATTAAATAAGGTTTTGTTTTACTCTAAATTTAAACAAAAATTAGTTTCTTATTTATTTTGTTTCAAACATATTTATTGCAAAGTGGCAAAACTCAAATGAGTAGTGTTTGCAATTTGGGACGAGTTATTTTTATGACGTTTTCTAAGTAGGCCCTTCTGGAAAAAAATCCTCCAAAATGACAAAATACAGAAATACGTTTTCTTTTACGTTTCCATGACAACCAGTGTTTTGAAAGCAATTATATATTACTCTCTCAACGGAGGCACAAATTCGAAATTCCCCTCCAATTTCCATGGTCCTTATTAAAAATAATGTTTCGGAAGAAAATAAATGATTTTAATGTATAATTAACGTCCTTGTATAACATTTTAAACATTATTTTAATAGTAATAAATAGTAATTTGAATTATTTTCTTACATTAGTTGCTTTTATTTGCTTTTATTTTTTCTTAGAGGAGGCCCGGCCTCCTGTGCTTCCTCTGTAAAAATCTACGGCCTTGATATATATATATATATATATATATAATTAGTATATAGTATAATATATAATATATATATAGATATATATATTATATATATATATATATATATATATATATATAATGGTTTTGTGGAAGGGCGCATTTGAGCTTTGGATTTAATTATTTGAGCCATTTCGCTTTGCTAATGGGTGATCATGCAAACTATTGAATTAAGCAAAGGATACCCGTAAGGAGTTGAAATTCTCCTTCGATAATTAATTAAATATAAATAACTAATGAGCCCATATTACAGGATTAGCCTTATGTGAAATCGGATGGAGCTTTTAGATTATTTTGTAAAATGGGGAAAATTTTTGATATTTTAACATTGGCAATATTATTCGATAATAATATTTTACTAAAATGTTTTTATTGAATTTGAAGCTGAAATTATTCAATAATAATATTTTACTAAAATATTATTATTAAATTTGAAGCTTAAGTTATACAATAATAATATTTTACTGAAAAATTATTATTGAATTTGAAGCTGAAATTATTCAATAATAATATTTTACTAAAATATTAGCATTGAATTTTAAGCTGAAATTATTCAATAATAATAATAATATTTCACTAAAATATTATTGAATTTGATGCTGAAATTATTCAATAATAATAATATTTTACTAATTTATTATTATTGAATTAAAGCTGAAAATATTTAATAATATTTTACTAAAATGTTTTTATTGAATTTAAAGCTGAAATTATTAAATAATAATATTTTACTAAAATATTATTATTGAATTTGAAGCTGAAATTATTCAATATTAATATTTTCCTAAAATATCATTATTGAATTTGAAGCTGTTTTATGCTTTTGATCAATGTCTTTATTTTAGATTCAGTTTAGTTTGAATTTAGAGTTTTTTATTCATATAAAGTAATATCGTACTTTTAATATTTTTGCATATATGATTCACATACTATCGAAGGTACTCACTGCAGGGCTGCGGAGCCGGAGCCGGGAGCCGGAGCCGCGGAGCAGCAAGGTTTTGGGTGGAGCCGGAGCCGGAGGCGAAACTTTTTGAGGGACTGGAGCCGGAGCCGGAGGCGGAGGCGAAATTTTAGGGATCTGGAGCCCGGGCCGGAGTCGAGGGGTAATTTTAAAACGCTGGAGCCGGAGCCGGAGTCGGAAGCCGCAAAAAAAAGAGGCTGCTCCCGGCTCCTGGATAAATACAAATTAAAGTATTATTAAATTTTATTTACTACAGGTGTTATAATATATATATATATATATATATATATATATATTAATATTAATATATATATATATAATATATATATATAATATATATATATATTATATATATATTATATTATATATATATATATATATTATAATATAGTATATATATATATATTATATATATATATATATATATAGTATATATATATAATAATTCTCCTTTTTTCCAGAAATTTGAATTATGTATATTTATTATTTCAATAAATAAAAAAAAGGTTCGGATATTTTATAGATAACTAACTTTTAAGTTAATTTAAGTTTTAATATCCTGAGAAAATCATGTCAACTAACCCAAAATACGAAACACGCCTCATGTATTTGAATATATTACTCACTCTGATGATAAAAATACTTTCATTTTGTCAATATGAAATAGTTAACAACGTTGATGGGAAACAGTCCAGTTCGATCATGCACAAACAGAGTCTACCTAACTACCAAGTTACCATGGGGTCACAATAACATCTATTGGAATCCTTTACAATTAATGCACCATTTAAAAGCTATCATCCAGACATTGCTGCAATTTTTAAAAAGAAAGGTGAAGCTAAAGGTAATCAGGATAAACCTTTAATTTCAAAAACTCAGACTAAAGTGGAAACTTTTTCAGTTGCCATAAATTTGTTCTGTCTATGTTAAGTGAAAATTTTAAAATACAATTGATTATAATGGTTGCTAAAGATAGTGACCCATTAGTTTTCTTTGCAAGACCAGGATTTAAAGCACTGTGTGGAGACATGGCTTATA
>JABUQX010075700.1:15000-17500 GCA_015478945.1 Trachelipus rathkii
CCTCTGTTCCTCCATTCTCTCCAAGATGTCCAAACCATCTTACATTCCCTTTCCGCTCTTCTCACCAAACCATTCTTCCAATCACATCTCTCTCTTATCACCTTATTCCTAATCCTCTCTCTTTTACTAACCCCACATACCGCTCTCAACCCTTTCATCTCAAACACTTCCAACTTCTTCTTATATACTTATATTCAACCCCGATGTTTCACACCCATATAGTACCGCTGGAACACAAATTTTTTCAAACATACTTATCTTAAGTTTAAGTGATAAATCCCCCCCTTTTCCATAATTCCCTCAGACCACTCAATGCTCTCATTCCTTCTCCTACTCTGTGATCTATCTCTTTCTTCATCCCTCCCCCTTTACCCAAATCCATCCCTAAATATCTGAAAACCCTACATTTATCTTCTAAATACTACACCTCCTTACTCTAATCTATAACGCCATCCCCTCATCTGTTTCCAGTCCCCTCAAACATACATTACTCTTACTGGATTATCTTAAGACACCTTTTTGCCACACACTCTCTCAAACTCACTTCACGGCAAATACTACTCACAGCCCCTTCTGAATTCGTTCGTCCACTAAGGCAGTATCATCCGCAAATAGTATCATGTTCACTTCCCATCTATCACCCCTATCCATCAATTCCACCCCTCCCCCCTCCCTCATCATTCCTCTGCAGACACTCTCCATAAATAAATTGAAAAGCCACGGTGACATTACACATCCCTGTCTCAACCCTCTCTCTCTACCCAAACATCTCACTCTCCCCTCCTATACCTCTCACACACATTCTGCTATTCCTATAAAAGGCCCTAATACCTTTAACTAATTTACCCCCTACTCCAAATTCCTCCAGCACCTTCCATAATTCCCCCCTCTTCACTCTATCTATCATATGCTTTCTCCAGATCTAAAAAATACACCCATAACACTTTCCCTTTCCTTTCTATACTTTTCTCCACAAGCATCTTCATTGTGAAATACTTGATCCACACACCCCCTTTCCACCCTAAATCCTCCTTGTTCTTCCCCAATTCTCATCCTACCGTTAAAATCTCTCACCCCTCATTAGTATTCTCTCATACACTTTCCTACTAACTCAAAAAAGTACAAATCCTCTATAATTCCCACACTCCATCCTATCCCCTTTCCCTTTATACAGGGGAACCAAACAACCATCCTCCCAATCCTGTGGAACCTCTCCCCTCCTCCAACATAAATTATATAACCTATACAGCCATTCCTCAACCCCTCTGACTCCCATTCTGTAACATTTCCATACTCACATCATCTAGACCAGTGGACTTTCCTTTTTTTCCTTTTAGTTTAACGCCCTAATAATTTCTTCCATTTGTATTTCCATATCCCCTTCCTCCCCCACTTCCCCCCCCCCCATCCTCACCTCTTGTAAATCCTCCTCATCTCTCATATATATATATATATATATTATATATATATATATATATATATATAATATTATTTATATATTCATGTATATAATAATGTATTATATATTTTATTTATAAAATTAAGATTTGGAAACAAATAATAATTTATTATAAGCTAATGTAGAGTCGATTTAAATATTTTATCTTTGTTGCTATGTTAAATAATAATAATAATAATAATATATAATAATAATAATAATAATAATAATAATAATAATAATAATAATATAATAATAATAATAATAATTAATAATAAAATTGGCAGGGACGAAGATTTTATATTTTATGTAAAAAGAATTGAGTTCGAATTTCGAATATGCAATGTCAATTATTTCAGAAATATTTTCAAAATTTAATTTTAGTATTATTAAATTATACAATACTTTTTATGCAATTTAAATATTTGACACACTCTCTCTCTTTATATATATATATATATATATATATATATAGCTAGTATATATATATATATATATATTATATATATATATATATGTATAAAGGTATATACAATATAAATATTATATACTATATTATATTATATATATATATATATATATATATTTTATACATCTCTATATATATATATATATATATATATATATATATATATATATATATATATATTAAGAGCAGAGACAATTTAAAGGCCGACATTTTCGGTGCACAGTGCTTTTAATTGTTTAAGTCAATGCAAGTTGGGGATGATGGATAAATGGAGTTTATTCGAGACTTTACCAGTGGAGTTAACATACGATTGAGCATAGTAGTCGTGTGGTAGCTAGAGAGTTGGATGGAGAAAGGATGAGTGTGGTGAAAGACTAGTTGTCCAAGTTCTTCTTGGTGGAAGAGGTAGGCGAATGAAGAGTTCAGAAGAGCAGTATTTGTTGTAATTTCAATGGTAATAAAGAGTGAGGCAACAATTGGACGGCGGAAAGAGACTGAAAGAGAGTTGGTGGTGAGAGCAGATGAGTTGATAAGATGGAAAAACCCTTAAGCTTCACCATCTCAAGGAGAGCTGTCTGAGTAGAACCACCCCA
>JABUQX010075700.1:22500-27500 GCA_015478945.1 Trachelipus rathkii
GGTGGTGATATATTCCACCACAGGAACAAATTCTCGCGCTTGTACTTTTAGTCCATCGTGCGGTGGTCGTCAAACATAGCGGACTTCTGCTAGGGTCTCCAGGTTTCACATCCAAGCAGTGTGAAAATTACTGTAGGGGTTAATTATTTGAATACCTATCACACTGCGTTGAATTGTTGCAGTTGTTATATCATACAAATATTTGGTATTTGGGTGTCGCTGGGGTTCCTCCGCCCCTCCCCTACGTGGTATGGAAGACGTCCCCCCTGTGTTCCCCGTCGGCTCGAGCCCCCTACATTGCCGTGTAATACTTTTACAAAATAATATATATAATACATATATATAATATATATATAATAATATATATATATATATATATATAATATATATATATATATATATATAATATTATATATATGTATATACTATGTCCCCTGCTCGCTAAAAAAAATGGGCAAATTATATTTTTATTTATTTATTTTATTTTTACTTTTCCTAACAAATTTTACAAGGATTCCAAATGTACTCCTTTTCGCTGTAGCTATTGTGTTTTTGAGATTTTTTTTTGTTTTTTTTAACAGTTTCCGCAATAAAATTTTACCAGGATTCCAACAATGTTTTCCTTTTCCCTGTAGCTAATGTAGTTTTTGAGATATGATTGAGATATTTGTAGTTTTAAACTGGATTTAACCATATATATATAATACTACAATACTATATATTATTATATATATATATATATATATAGTATTTATATGTATATATATATATATATATATATATATATATATATATATATAATATATATATAGATATATTTTTTTTTTTTTTTTTTTTTTTTTTTTAACCGGTTATCACCACCGCTCACGCGGGCAATGCCCTAGTTCAAGGGAGGGGGTATTAAAAGAACAACAAAAAAATTCAAACTACACAAACTACGCAGATGAGCACAGACGCGGGCTTTAAAGTGAGGGGAGATTTAAATGAGTGAAACACAGAAAGGATGGAAGTAGAATTCCAACAGACATCAAGAGGTGGCAGGAAAGAAGGAGGCACCGCAGAGGAACTAGTCTGGAGTTGCTGATATCAACAAAACTCATGTGCCGACAGAGCACCCCTTGTGCTACGCAGGCGTCGTAAAGGTGGTGGGCAGGCCGAGTGGAAAAGTGTCCCTCGAGCACTTGTCGCTACGGTACCTATAGAAAAAAAGAGATAAAGCACCAACATGGCGCCGCAAAGATAGAGGGTTCAAGGTGACTAGAAAGAACAGGACAGTTGATAAAGTCTTTTTGCCTTTGACTCGACCCTATCTCAAAAGCCGGTGACCCCTGAGCCCCCCACCCAGATAATGAGAGCAGTACCCATACAAGGGCGGATGAGCCCTTGTATAACTGGAGTAATGTGAAGAGGAAAAAAAGTCTCCGCGAAGTCTAAACAGAATCCCACTTCCTTGGGCCGCCTTAGCAACCGTGTGATGTGAGGTTTCCAAGACATTTTTTGTTTATTGTTAAGGCCAGGATGTTTATATTGTCGACATGGAAAGACGAGAGAACCGTCGAAAGAGGATAGGAAAGTTAGAAGGGTCTTAGATGAGTGATGATTTGTAGATAAGTTTGAGTTTTTTAAAGAATTGATATTTCCAAGGTTTTCAGACGACCCACCCGGAATTTTCTAAATCAGATCAGCGAGAATAGAATCGGAAATATAAGACGAGAGGCAATTCTAGAAGTAAAAAGAAGGAGCAGAATTTTAAAATGAGTTGAAGAATGAAGGGTCGAGTCTCGGCATATGAGTGAATAGAGTTAGAAGTGCAGGTGATGAAGATCATTAATGAAAAGTAGGAATAAGTAGGAGATAAGACAGAACCCTGAGGAACACCATATTGACAGAAAAAAGGAAGAAGAAGTTCGCCCCATCAACAGCAGCTGATATTGAGCGATTTGAATAAGAAACCTAGACATAAGTAAGCAAAGAGAAGGAGGAAACCAAAAGAGGGAGCTTGGAGAGCAGTGACGCCGTGCCATAAGCTCCGTCCAAATGCTTTTGGATAATGTCCAAGCGCCACCACGCAGTCTCCCCGTAGGGTTCCTAAGGGCGGAAAACCCATAAACCAGTAAGATAGGAAAGTATATCGCGAGTAGACCTCGAGGCGCCGAAAGCCGAACTGGCGATCGGAAAGAAGTGGATGAGATTCCAGATGATCTAAAGAAGTGAGAGTTGAGAAAGTTTTCAAAGATCTTAGATAGAATACAAGTAGAGCTATAGGGCGAATAGTTTAGAAGGATCAGAGGCGGCTTCCCTTTTTTCGAATGGTTGGACATGTGCGTGTTCCACACTGAGGGAAAGTGCTATTTGAGACATAGAGAATATAGTTGAAGAAAGGGGCGGGAATAGCACGGAAGCACACTCCCTCAAAACTCGGGGAGGAATGCCATCCGGGCCACTCGCCTTCCAACGTTCGTTGATTTCAGGAGCCCATGCACCGATCGAATGTAATCACAGGCAAAGGCATAAGGAATCAGGAGGAGGAGGAAGAAGGAGGAGGAGAATGCCCAGAGATCGTCAGGGTTGAGTTGGAGAGGATAAATAGGAGGCGAGAGATTGGCTCTTTTTTTAAGTTGGAGAATTAGCAAACAGAAACCATGCAGGAGCGAATAAGCGAGGAGGAAAGACAGATTTAAAGAAGTTGTTAGAGATGTTTTGGCAAAAGGCCAGAAAGATTTTGTCAGTAGGAGAACCAAGGAGGTTAGGCACTTTCGTTTGATGAAGCCCGCTTTGCTCGTCGAAGAGTATCCCCTGCAACGATTTCTAGCAGAATGAAAATTAGCAAGAGTGATAGGAGAACGAGAATTTTTTCCACTCCCGATACGGCACTGTCCTAGCCTGGATGGCCAGGAACGCGAGCAAACGATCGAACCATGGATATGAGGAGAGAAAGATTTAGTCGGAGAAGGAATGAACCTACTCTCCCATCGGACGATTACAGCTCCCACCTATCGGCAGAAGTTGAAGCATCTACCAGAGACAAAGCAGTCACTCAATTATATATTTAGCGTAGAAGCAACGCAAGGCCCCCCAATCGGCCGATCAAGTGCCAAGAAAAACGCGTAGGGCAGGATGGACCTGTTGGAGAGAAAGTATTAAAATTAGAGATTTAAAGGTTGTGGTCAGATTAACCAATAGGAGCGAAGGTGGTGTATTTATAGAGGATAGGACTAGTGGTGAACATTAAGGTCAAGTGTGTTTTCAAGCAATTGGTTGGGACGATCCCGGAAATGGTGTTGGGTTTCTTTAATTAGTTGCTGCCAGAATCGTGAGAATGCTAAATGAATTCGGCCTCCTCCCACCTAAATCAGTATGAGATGAACCCAACCATTCAGTGTTGTGTACATTGAAATCCCCTAAATAGAGGACCCTCAGTATTTGGATGAGAAGATGTAACAGTCTCGTGAGAAGTAGTAAGGTATTCAAAAAAGGCGTGAAAATCTGGTCTGTTAGGAGAACAGTAGCCGAAGCACAGATTATTGTAAGTAGAAGGAAGAAGATTTTAAGCCACAGACATCGAAGTTAGGAGATTCGAGATTCTCGAGACGTGGTATAGCAGAAGTGTTTATGTTAACATAGGCACACTACTCCACCCTTTAGACGGAAATTATGAAAAAAGTTATAGTTGACATATTAAACGAGTTAGTGGATGAATTCCTAGCCATCTGGTTCTCAGACAGGAGCAAAAGGTTAGAATTAGAGTTAGAGAGGTGGTATTCCACGGATGCAGAGTAAGAGTGCAAGCCATTGATTTAGTAAAGTCGATAGTAAGCCCGCGCCGGTGCAAATCTGCCAATCTTGCATGCACATACAAAAATCCACATTTCCAAAGCAACAAAACAAAAAAAAAATAAAATAAAAACAAGACAAACGTAAAATCAGGTTAAAATTATTCACACGTCTAAAACCTAAATTAAAACCGTAAATGCTAAAAAGCTAAAATCGTATTTACAGTAAATATGTAAGAAATATGAAACATCCTAAAGGTTAATAAACCTAACGTCACTTGCACCCCCTATAAATTGCGAATAAAAAAAAGTAAATGAAATTGATTTTAACTTAAAACCTAATATTTAAAGTTAAAGTGCCTAAAAAGTAATAAAATCAAATTTTTAAACACTGTGAAGACGGAATCAAAACAGTATTAACTTAAATAAAACCTACGGGTACAGTCACTTATAAAAAAATAAAAAAGAAAAGAAATAAGTTAAAACTAGGACTATCTTTTAAACAAACGCTGCGTACGTAGAAAAGATTATTTCACTGAGAGCAACAACATTCAAGCACGGCTTCAACACGACGGAAACTCAATATATATATATATATAATATATATAAAATATATAACTATATATATATAATATATTATATGATATATATATAATATATATATATATATATATATTTATATATATATTATATATATTATATATATAATATATTATATATATAGTATATATATATATATATATATATGATCTGGGAAATTTCCATTTCCCATACAAACAATGCCGCCTATTGAGATGGTTTTATTGTTAAAAACAAAAATAGTGCCACCAGAATTAGAGGGCCAGAGATTTGAACTTGTAACGGGTAGGAGGCATCCTGAATGCCTTATTTGAGAGAGTCCACCACGATACCGAGTGGCAGGAGATGCTTCACAGCATCTCTCACAATAGATTTCCTACTTATTGAATCATTATTTGATAATATACTATTGTGAAAATCCTTGTTGGTTATACCAAGTACGCCATTTTAATGCCAAGTTAAACAAAATCAGATTTTTACCAATTCCAGGCAGCATACAAACTAAATGCTAAGTGCCTAGTCATTCATCAGATAGCCGTGCAGATTTGGTCGGAGATCATTATTATGGGCTGTATTAATTGTGTTAATAAAACTTAAATATAATGTGCCATTATTGCTATTAAGAAATTGATTATCATCATCTGTCAC
>JABUQX010075700.1:30000-32684 GCA_015478945.1 Trachelipus rathkii
CAACAATACCTGTTTCTATAGGTTACTGAACTTTACGTTCAGAGTTTTCCGTAGCCAACTCGTCACAGTCTACGAACATAACACCAAATATTCACATCATAACCCCTTGCAGCTTTCTAAACCTCATTTACCTAACTAATGAGAACTTTACGGTAACTTTATTTAAGACCAAAACGCTTGTAGATGGTTACAAAGATAATATCCTGCCAATTTGTCCCCTATTTTCGTAACCCGCTGTTATATATAAAGTAAAGGAATATAATATATATATATATATATTATATATTATTATTATATTATATAATATATTATATATATATATATATATAATATATATTTATATATTAATATATATATTATATATTAGTTTAAATATATATAGTTAAATCCAGTTTAAAACCACAAATATCTCAATCCATATCTCAAACACTACAATAGCACCAGGGAAATATGTGATAATATCATGTTGGAATCTTGGTAAAATTTTATTGCGGAAACTAAATAAAAAAAATCATCTCAAAAACTACAATAGCTAACAGCGAAAGGAGTTTTTGGAATCCTTGTAAAAATTTTAGTTAGGAAAATGTAAAAAAAAAAATAAAATAAAATAACTATGGCTATTTTTTTTAAGGAGAAGGGACACTAGTAATATATATATATAATATATATATATATATATATATATATATATAGTATATATTATATATATATATATATATATATATAAATATATATTATATAATTATTTGTAAGGTATTAACGAATGTAGGGGGCTCGAGCCGACGGGGAACACAGGGGGGGAACGTTTTCCATACCCCGTAGGGGAGGGGCAGAGGAACCCCCGCGACACCCAAATACCAAAGAGCGGGGGTTCCGGAGACCCTTCCCCGGAGGTGGGAATTTAGTCCCTACCCGTAAGTTGCCCCGGAAGCCGAGAGACGACCTATTCCTGGCCATAGGTGCGGTAATACCCTTGGGGTATCTTTAGTTAAAAAAAAAAAAGCAAACTTTAATAGAAGTCTATTTATTTTAAACGAGTAACTAATAAAAGGTCTCTAAAAGGCTCTCTAGTCCATATTACTATAATTATTAAACAATAAGGTTTTTTTTTTTTTTTTTTTTACATTTTCCTATCTAAAATTTTACCATGATTCCAAAAATGTATTCCTTTTCGCTGTAGCTATTGTAGTTTTTGAGATTCCCGCCCTAAAATTGGACCCAGCATTCCAGCAATGTATTCCTTTTCTCGGTAGCTTTTGTAGTTTTTGAGATATGGATTGAGAATAAATGTTTGTGGTTTTAAACGGAATTTAACCATATATATATATTATAATAGTATATATATATATATTATATATATATATATATATATTAATAATATATATTAAATATATATATATTATTTATAATATAATATATATGATATGATCTGACTGTCGTCGGAGTCGGACGCATAGAAAACAGCTGGGATGAAGAAACTAGAAGAGCAAGAGAAGGAATTGGAAACAGATTGAAGAGGACTGAAAACTTCAGATGAGCTACTACAAGAAAGCCTCAATAGTTTTTAACGCTCTAAGAAAGCGTAATTGTATGTTGAAGATGAATTGAAGCTAACATTATTGTTTTAGAAGTGTGTCGGAGAAAATTTATATAAACCTTAACTTACGAATATATTTAAAATATTTATTGAATCGAACATTTTGAAATTAAAATCAAATTTAAAACTAAATCAAAATTAATATTTAAAAAACTTAAGAGGAGCAACAAAATTTTCTGTCCAGGTCTCTTAATTAATTTGTAATAAGAATATGCTTTTCACTAAAATAGTATGCGAAAGAAGAAAAATTTGGAAACTGTTATTTTAAATTATTAAGTATAACTAAATATGATTTTTGATTGCAAATTATTGGAGCTACTTTTAGGTGACTTTTGGTCGATATAATGGATGGATATTTCGGCGCAGTCAGGGATGATGATGATTTTCATTGCATGGTTCAAGGGGCTGGGAACCCTCTTTTATCATTTTTTTTCTTTCTTCCCGTGTACGGTTGTATTGGTATGAAGAATACTTTCTACAGCCGACACCACCCTGCAGTCATGCGGGATATGGTGCTAAGAATAAAATAAAAAAATAAAATAAAAAAAATATATATATAGGAAATAAATTTCTTCCATACTACTAACACAGAGCTTTTTTCTATTTGAAAGATACTCTGTTTGAAGAATTCCTCCCTATATATATATAATATATATATTATATATATATATATATATATATATATATGGACAAAGTTACTTAACGCCCCACACGGAACAGGAAAGCTCGGATCAAAAAAAAGAATTTTTTAAGCAGGTAGCATCTATGAATACATAAATTAGAATGTTCTAGGTCGAATGAAATTTTTTTTTTTTTTTTTTACCTGAAAAGAGAAGGTTATTAGGTTAGGTTAGGTATGGTTTAGGTCCAGAAAAAAATTTAATTTCACCTAGAACATCTATTTATGTATCAAAGAGGCTACCTGTGAAAATTTTTTTTTTGATCCGAGCTCCCGTTCCGTGTGGCGTTAAGTAACTTTTAATATAATATAATATATATATAATATATATATATATATATAATTATATTATAATATATATATATATATATATATATATTATATATATATAGTATATATATATTATAT
>JABUQX010075701.1:12500-15000 GCA_015478945.1 Trachelipus rathkii
AATGTTCTTGGATCAATGATTTTTATATTGTTATAATAATAGGCTTTAAAATTATCATTGATTCCTTTTCGACAATTTTTATACTTACATTTTATTGCATTTATTTGAAGAATTTTACTTTTTTCATGAATTTTAAGATCTAGAATACTTTTATTAAAATTTGAACATAATTTTCTCTTAATTTCTAAATAATTTTTACCAAGTATAAGTCGATTTATATTCTTTGCACATTTATTATTTTTCCAGAATCTTAAAATTTTAAAAGTTGTTACAAATCTCACAAATGGTCATTTTTATTATAGATACTTTTATTATAAATGGATTTTTGGTTTTTAATATTTTCAATACACTTTATTTATTATAGAGAAAAAACTATTCAATTTTTATTAAAACATTACATATTTTACAATTTTTAAAATAAATGTACTTTTCTTATCTCATCAAGATCTTTCATTTTGCTTTCATAAAAATTGTCACTATCTTCAATATTTTCCTAGATTTTTTAACTAACTTCGTTCTTATTATATATAGTTAAAAAATAACTATAAATTCGGAACCCTCGTACTCGAAAACTTATAAATGCATGCTTCATCTATCTTTTATACTAAGTAGAACTGGATAAAATCAGTCTTGCACTACATCTGTTTATGTATGGGCGTGTGTTCTAGCCTCGTTACGTTTTTGCACTACATCTTTTTGTTTATGGGCGTGTCTTTCTATCCTCGTTACGTTTTTTTGCGATGCAGGTAAATATTGACAGCGGTACGCTATCAAATTCTGTGTAAAACGTAACAAGTCTGCCACTGAGACATTTGCTTCTTTAACCGAAGCTTATGGGGATGCCACTCTATCGAGAACTATGGTTTTTAAGTAGCACGAAGCTTTCAAAGAGGGCCGAGAAAATGTTGCAGACGACCCTCATTGTGGAAGACTAATCTCGTCAACAAACTATGAAAATGTGGAAGTTTATTTAGAATTGGTTGATGGGAGAGAGCCGCCCGGTTAGTGTCAGGGTGATTTGCAGAAGAAATGGTTTGGATAAAAGTGCAGTTCATAGAATTTTGATGACCATTTGCATGCGAAAAATTTGTGCAAACTAGTGCCGAAAGACTTGTCTGTGGAGCAGAAAGCCAACAGGGTCAAAATTTGTCAAGAATTATTTGAAAGACTCGAAATAGAGCACAATTTTTCGGATAAAGTTATAACAGGCGATAAATCATGGGTTTTTGAGTACGATCCTGAACCAAACGGCAAAGTGCGGAATGCACACAAAAAATTCTCCTCGTCGAAGAAAGCACGCATGAGCAGGTCCAAGGTGAAAACACTGATTATTGTTTTTATAGACAGCCGTGGTATTGTGCACAAGGAATTTGTACCTTCAGGGCAGAAAGTTAATCACGTCTTTTACAAAGATGATCTTGGAACGACTTCGAAAACGAGTTCAGCGAACCAGAACAGACATTGCAAACGATTGGGTGCTGCACCACGATAACGCGTCATCTCACACTGCGCTCAATTATAGAATTTCTGGCTAAGAAAAACATTCAAGTACTTCCACATCCTCCATAGAGCCCAGATCTAGCTCCGTGCGATTTCTACTTCTTCCCTAAGTTGATGGAAGAGAATTCCACAGAACAGAGGTAGCAGGAAGCGAGGAAGCACCTCAGTGAAGTAAACACACTTCAGGAAAATGACTTCCGATACTGCTATGAACAGTATAGAAGAAACGTTGGAACCGCTGTATAACCTCCCAAGGGTCATACTTTGAAGGAGATAACTTGTAATTTCAGGTAAGTCCAACACATAATTAAATACGAACATCAGTACACTTACTTTTGGGATTAATATATATATATATAGTATATATATAATATATATATATATATAATATATATTATTATATAATATATATTATATATATATATTATATATATATATATATATATAATTATAATAATATAGTATATATTTATATCATATATATATATATATATATATATATATATATATATATATATATATATATATATATATATAATATATTATATATAATTTTTTTTTTTTTTTTTATATATATGTATATATATATATAAATATATTATATATATAATATTATATATTATATATATTATATATATATATATATATATATATATATATATATTATATAATATATATATATAATATAATATATATATATATATAATATTATATCTAATATATATATATATATATCTATTATATATATATATATATATATATATATATATATATATATAATATATAATATATAATTATCTATATATATATATATATATATATATATATATATATCTTATACTATAATATCTGGATATGAGTCATTTCTTATTTGATCAGTAGATGGTGGTGGTAGTTGTTTCGATGCTAATAACTGTGAATGAGAAACTTGAAAAGTTAAAAAAAGGTGCTCTCTGACCCTTATTATTTTTCAAAGAATTCCAAGAAATTCTATATTAAT
>JABUQX010075701.1:20000-54091 GCA_015478945.1 Trachelipus rathkii
AATAATAATAATAATATAATAATAATAATAATAATAATAATAATAATAATAATAATAATATACTAATAATAACTAATAATAATAATTAATAATAATATGAATTTTCACAGGACATTCAGAAGGATATACCTGTAGTGGAAAACAGTTACCCTACCAGCTTCCGCACAAGGTCTAGAAGCCGTACTAGTAGGGTAAAATAAACTATATATATATATATAATTTATATATGTATATATATATATATATATATATATATATAATATATATATTATATAATATATATATATATATATATATAATATATATATAGTCCCGGATCCTAGGTAGAAATTACCTGAAGAGGTTCCCTCCTTGAATGGGCTATGCCCGTGAGGTGTGGAATACTGGTAAATGTAATATTATATATATATATATATCCTATATATATATATATATTATATATATATATATATATATATCATTATATATATATATATATATATATATATATATATATATAATATATATATAATATATAATTATATATATATATTATTTAATTATAAATATATATATATATATAATATTTATATATATATAATATATATATATATATATTATATATATTTATATATATATATATATTATATTATATATATATAATATATTAATATACTATATATAATATATATATATATATATATATATATATATATATATATATATATATATATATATATATATTATATATATATATATATATATATAGTATTAATATAATACTTACATGGCTCAATTGACGTAGTTTTTAAAAAAAAAATTAGTGTTAATATTTTTTGCTTGCATAATATAAGTTCAATTGGTCAGGTCACATGGCACATACTCACTCCTAGTTTCCACTTTAGCATTCAAAACCACAGTCCACCCTCTCTCCCAGAGGTTATTCCTCTAATATTTTGGATTTCCTGAGATTAGGATACCTTCTGCAAGAACTGTTCTCATGAATTATGAAAATTAGTTTTATATATTTCCATTTTTTTTATTAAAAATTAAATTAAAAAATATATATTGTAATGAAAGTGGTAACCGGTCTGCTATCAAGGTCTAGTAACCTTCACGTCACCTTAGCAACGTTAACCAAGGATTTTCGGTTCAACTGTCGCACGTCTGAATCATTAGGTCCTATTGTCGTCCGACTGATAGCAACGGAAGCGTAAATTATTCATTCACTCGTGAACCAAAAAGAAAAGGATGTCATTTCGTTATATAGTTCATATTTTAGTACCACTCATGAGTGTTTCAACATTTTATTAGTGATGGCACCCTCCATTAGTGACACCCTCAAGTCGTGTATCCTATTTTATGGCACCTTCAATTAGTGACACCCTAAAGTCAAGTATCTTATCTTATGAAACCCTCCATTAGTAGCACCCTCAAGTCATGTATCTTACTTTATGGCGCCCACAGCTATTTTTGTTTGGAACTCCTTCCCAAAAGATCATATGTCAATTAAATAATGGGGAATCGATATTATAAATATGTAAATTGCACTTGCTTCAAGGAATATTTACCTCTTAAAATATTAAAAGGGTTAAAGTTAAATGAAAAGGTAATCCATATGAGGACAAGATAACAAGTATACACAATACGGTAATATACGGCAAATTTAGATCATAATAAAAGAGATAAAAAATAATAGATAATAAAATAGGGTATAATAAAATAAATAAAGGAAATTAACCTGGGCAACCAAGTTTTTAATGATATTCAGGGGTTGATGAGGTTCATAAATCTTTTGCATATTAACCGCAATATTTCCTTCGAGCATATTGTCACTTCTCCTTCAATCATTTAAAGTCTCTCTCTTTTGTTAGATTTTATATTTTCAACCCGCAGAAAATTTCAACTAACCGATAAGATGTAAAAAATTGCTGTAGAAACATCAAAGCTTTTTTGAAACATGAAGATACGAGTATTTATTGTTATATATCCAGAATTTGTCAAGATGTACTTCTTTGTCAAGAGGTACTTAATAATGCTTTAACTTCAAAATACCATCATTACATATATATCAATTAATTCTGCGTCTTCTATAAGATTGACAGTAGAAGAGTTTGATAGAGATGCAATCATGCTATAAAAAGTAACAAGTTTCCTTATTAAATATTATCAACATACTTCGGAGACATCTTGAAACTAAAATATCAAGTAAATTTACTTAATGATTTGCTGAAGTTGTTGATAAAAAATAGGTCAAGTAATTTTTAATACTTTGTTGAAGTTGTTAATTTAATCATACAGACAAATACTTGCAAATTCGCATGCTAAGACTGATGACTTGCTCTTCTTGATAGCTGTATGATAGAGCTTAACAATTTTTAATTGAGTAAATAAATCACATTACATGCCATAACTACATATACTGATGATTCATCGATGTAACTGCTTTAATAATAATTACCGGGCTCTTGAGCTGATGAGCTGCCCGTGTACACCATTAAAATATCTTCATTATAATTATGCCAATTGCTCGTTATAGTATAAAGTTTTTGAATCTAAAGCATCGAGGAATGATGACATTTACATACTGTTCCTGGCAAATAAAATACGAACAACATGTCTCCCTAAGGCCAAATAAACATATTGCCAAGAAACTTTTCACATGTCTATGATACACAATTGATGCAAGTATTGATCAGCTCCCATGAATTAATTCGAAAACGTTATATTTCAAATTAAATATTGCAAATTGTTCAAGGCCTCCTTGTATGCCTTGCTCTCTTCCAATTTAAATTAGGCAAAAATTAATTAATTATGAAATTTATGATCGTTAAGTTTATTCACAAATCCCTAGCAGAGCTAAACTAAAGGAAGCAAGATCATTGTTGTATTTTTGACATTATCTATGACACCATATGCACCTCACATTTCTTAGGGACGCTAGTTATGTTACTAGCTCCAGTCGGGGCGCTCAGAGAGGCCATATGGCCCTTTACCACCGGCCTGGTCTTCTAAAATATATCAAGTCAGGTTCAAGACATTCCACGCACCACTGCTGGAGCTCCGGGGCTATATTTTGATGACCTAGGCAATAACCTTCCCGCCCCCGGGACATGGTTACCTTATTTGATATTCGAACTTAATTCAAATATCAGATTAATGAATGTTGAATCATTCCGAACCTTGGTGTGCTCGAACTTTCTGAACTATCTACATCTTCTGTCGGTATGCATTTAAGAAGAACATGTTCCAAATGTAAAATAATGTTGTGTTGAAAATGCATATTACTTTGGGTTTAATGGTGAACTGAGGTATCTTTATATAATCAGCTCCACCTTCATTTAGCAATAAATTTTATAATTATACTTTTCTTTTTACAGCAGTTAAAACTTAATAGAAATTATATCGATCAAACTCATCAATTTATGGTTTCAATTATCAAAATGACTGGAAATTTGATTTTACTTAGTGGATATTATTATTAATTCTCTTATTTGCATTTACAGGTCACTTATTTCAATACGTGATAGGTTATGACAGAAATAGTTCTAGGTTAATTATTTTATCAATCACTATCCTGTACTTTTCTTTGTATTTACTGGAGAGGATTAAGACGGACAAGACAGGCTTTTTGATATTCATCTAGGACTGCTGTCTTCCAGCGGCTGTGTTTGGATTTCTCGCCTTGATGTTCTAATGACAAAATTCTCTTTTCTATCAATCTCTTTGCTTCAACTTAGTATAGATTGTTTTCTTGAATAATTCTTTTATTCTGTTCTTTTTGCAAGTGTTCATATTTCTTTTCTGCTGTCTTTATCTTGTCACACACTGCAACACTTCATATAATAACATATTTCAGTCCTAACCTTTCTCTCTTTGAGTCGGTAGAAATGTATATCGATCATTCTTCATTGTGTATCATTTCAAGTGCGTTACATGAGCTAATTCAAATAACAAATCCTTATAACTGAATCTTTAGAATGAAGTTTATCTTATATGGCATATTGTGTAAAGTACTGGATCTATAGTTGATTTTATTTTCTGGATGGTTCCTAAAAATTGCTCATATTTTCTGCAACTTCGCTATTACTTATGTTTTGTATACATTCATCTAGTTGTAGTATTTTATCGATTTATAACCTATTTATCATATAATCTCTAGATATATTCAATGTTACATATTAATTTATTTATTAATAGGTGCTTAATGATTTTTTTGTAACATTGATTTTATAGGTAAAGATAAATAGTGTGTTATATAGCAATCATAAGTAGTAATTTTTGACAGTTTTAATTTCATCAATTTGACTTTCCCCCCAATAAGTCATACTTCTGTTTTATTTCTCGTTTTAATTGAACTGACATGATATATTCCAATTAGGTCTGGAAAGTTCACCAGACAACTGACAACTGAGTATTTAAACACTCACTCTTCATTGTTTCACACAAGATCTGGGTTATTACGGCCATGCTATGACAGTCGTGAATGTGATGAGGGGCCAAAAATGGGGCGCTAGTCCTGAGAGCGCGTTTCCTTTAGGGCCGTTAGGATAAGGGTAGTTTGCTACTAATAAATAACGTTTTTAGGAGGTAGGTCACTGGGAGGTATTTCTAGTTGGGTGTCTTCTATAATAAATAAGTCTCTTACAAGTTATGCATCTTAGTAGGGCATGAGGCACAACAAAGATGCAAAAAATCTTTTATTTATATATATAACAGCAACTACCAAATATGCCTCTTGAAAAATAAGAAGAGAAGAAGAAAAAGCAAAATTATAATAAAATTTTATATATTTTTCTCACATGCTAATATAGTGTGGTAAAAAATAAATGCTATTAAATTGTGGGTAAAACTACTAAAATAATTTATTATAATATTTGCTCAATTGTCATAAATTGCATATAGAGTAAATAAATACTTTGATATCTTAACAACGCACTCATAATCATTTGTGGGTGTGACAAAAGTCAATTTTCACCAAAAGATTTTTTGGGGTCAGTCAACAAATATAAAAATAAAGTATCACAATAAGCATAAATAGTATTACAAATTAAAGAATTATTATATATATAGCACTAGACAAAAAAATAATAATAATGATAGTAATGCTAATAATATATATATATATATATATAATCATTAAAAATAGTCTTATTATTGAATAATATATATTGAATATAAACTAATACATACTATATATAGTGGATGCATTATTACTTATATATATATATATTATCATTATTATATATAGTTTACTAGGCTAGGGTCATCTTAATATATCTCCCAACTATAATGATATATCAAAAATAAAATTATCGATTTATTATATTAAAATTTGATCTACTTTTAAGAAAGTAATATGGTATAATTCTTATTAAATTTTTAGAGATACAAGATTAAAAGCTGGGGCGGCACAGATTTTCACAGATAAAGTAAATTTGTCCACGATTAATGAAAAATCACATAAAATAAGGGGATATAAAATGAACTGAATCACATGAGGATAATAATAATACATCATAATAACACCATAATAATAATTAATAGATAATAATAGATAATACGCGGGATAGTAGAGAAGTAGATAATGAAACTAATAATCAAAATCAATATATTATACTCGGAGGAGTACCCAATATATGAATTAAGTATTAAATTTAACTTATAATCACTCCAATTATAATATATAATTATAAAATATAATAATATAATAAAGATAATCAATAATAAAAATGAATGAATAATGCAGAGTGTAATTACCAATTAATAATTAATAATAATAATACACTAATAATACTTTACTATATTAACAATTGGAATAATAATACCCTGAAAATAACTAAATATTAATAATTAATCTACATAGAATCTTCCAATAATTGAATATGTGAACCTGACATTTAAGGTCGATAATTAATCATAGTAAAATATATACTTACACTATCAATTAGATAATTCAAAATGTATGTATCTTAATAGAGCAGAAACTAATAATAAAGAGTGATCCCAACATAACTGGGCAATACGATTTAATAAACCGAACATAGATTATAACAACTAAAAAGTTAAAATTTACCTTAAATAATATATATTATATATATAGGATATCTATACTATATATATATAAACACATATCTACTTCGTAACATCCTAAATATCTAAACTTCTTTACTTCTTCCATTAATTCAGTATTAGTTTATCATAATCTAACTTATGCACCTTATATATTATTTAAGACTATATATATTTATATAATATATATACCATAATTTATAGCTTAATAAACTATGAGTATCAATACTCTTTATATTATATATATCCTTATAGATACGCTTAATCCAATTTTTATATTAGTTATATATATATAAGTATGATACGTGAAACTATTTAATGCGTTATATCTGAGCAATACATTATTCACATAAAACATATATATATATATATATAATTATATACAACAAAAAAATGCTCTTTTATTTACAATATTATTTAATAATAATTCGTTCGCTGAGACTCTCCGAAAAACTTCAGTGCTCCATTTCTACTGTCTAACTACCTTGGGTACCTCATTTTAATGACACGTATTCGTTACTTTAGTGTTTCAAGATTATTGCTGAACTAAAACTTATTCTGAGGCCAAATGATTCAACATTCACATTGGTAAATACCTTAATTTTGGTAATTCTGGGTTGTAGTCAAAAAAATTTGGCACACCCAAAAAAGTGTCTAAACTTAAGTTTCTATCACAAAAGGGCTAATAGACGTAATGTTGCTGGTAGGTTTGTACATAGGTCCATTGGATTTGTTGCTGTATTTTGGGTTTACATAACTAAATATCAGCTTGTCAATCTAAAAAAAACGCAAGCGTATGTATAACATAATCTAAAATATTTAAATCCAACAGGACCATTATAGAAGGTGTATGTTGAGGTAAGCGAGTAAACTCATAATGGTTTTCGGTTAATAAGGAGGATGTAATAAACACATTCCATATCTAATTGGCTATGTATCAGTTTATAAAAAAAACAATTTTGTCAGACACATAAAAAACATACTAACAATATAAAAGGAGAAAATGATGTCAAATGGTGGGAATTTAGTGACAAACCTCCGCTTGTTCCCCCATGCCACCGAGGTTCCAGTGGACGCTTGTTCGTTCTATCTCATCGATCTGTTCGGATCAAAATCTATTCAAATTATTTTCCAGTAGAAGCTCTGTTATTGATGAATTCGAATTCTCCAATTTCCGTTGGCATCCATTTACCTTAATACGTATAGAGTTCTCACAACGGTTTCGATTAAGAAGAGTAATACAAAGTCTTTAAATGTCCCCAAAAGGTAATAATTCAAAAAGGATATAGGTCTGGTGACCTTGCTGGCCACGGAACTGGCCACTCTCGACCTATCCATTAATGATTTTGAAAGGTCTCATTCAGGTGTTCCTGAACTGCAGCACTAAAGTGTGTGCAACCCATACATGCATAAACCACATGTTTTGGCGAAACTGAAGAAGTACATCATCAAACAAAGTTTTATTGTTCAGTAATTGGTTTCAATAAAAGTTTTTTAATGCATAATTAAGTCTGGAGGAAAGCCTCGAAACATCAAGTTCATGATCATGTAATTTTTACCTGCCCAAAATGTTTAACTGAGTATTAGCTGATGTTCTGTGAACTATTCTGTTTTAAATGGCATAGAGGAAATTCTCGTCTGCCCTAAATGTGTTTCGATTATGAACGTTAACAATAGAATAGTTCTTTTTAAAGTGAGTATATCCTACGTCACGGAAAATTATAAACCTTCGTTAAAAATAGTTTTAGGTGATCAATACATTACGTTATCAAAAACCATTGACAACTAAAAAACACGAAGGAGCATAGTCAATAAGTTAAGCAATGAGTATGCACACCTGATGGAACTGTGAATATCGGTGTAACTGTTTGCTACGTGTTAATAACCTCTAACAATAACAGTTAAGATTTGTTCGAAATTAAAAAGAATAACTAGTCGGTAAAATTTTCAAAAGAAAGTGTCATATTAGCTCAGGGTCAAACCTAGAACTCATGAAGCTTTTTTAAAAGAGAACGAGAATATATAATACTCAATCTTAACCATTCGAGCAATTAATGAATAACTATAATAAACTTCGAAGAGTGACCGTTATATGGTTAAAAACGATAAGGGTAATTCGTGAAGTTCGCAATCATCAGTATTGGTTCGAAATCCGACGGAGAATACATTAACTTTATACTTTATCCGAAATATACTTCTATATTGTTTGTAAAAATCAACTGACGATTAATAAATATAATAATATATATTATATATAAATAAATATATTATATATATATATATATATAATATATAATATAATTTATAATATATTTAAACATATATATAGTATAATATAATAATTATATAATAATTAATTATATAATATAATACTGGCTATTTATAGTAGTTGACTCCAGGAGCAAAAATCAATATTAATTGTATATACAAGATCAAGTCATCATACTTTAGGGATAAAATACATTAAAAATTATTTTTGGTATAATTTAAACCTAACCTAACTTAACTACCTAATCTAACCTAACCTTATAAGCTACCATCAAACCTAAATTAAAACCTAACTTTGAACGAAAAGAATACATGACTTATAATGTCCATATATATATAAATATATATTATATAATATATATAATATAATATATAAATATATAAAAATATAATATATATATAATAAATATAATATATAATTATTATATATATAATATATAGTAAATAATATAATTATATAATATATATATATTGATACCTATAAGTATTAATTAAATATATATAATATATACTATAATAAATATATGATAAATTTATGACACATTACTGTAGGTAACGTTATATAATTATGTTACTCCGCTTATAGATTTTCATATGTATAATAGATTTTAAATTTGATCATTTAGAATTTTTTAATAATGCTTGATTTAAATTATTTTGAAGGATATATTTAGCATTATTTATTATTTAAATAAAAAAAAAAAAATTTAAAAAAAAAAAAAAATAATGAACTCAACTAAGACCACATATTTTATGTACCTCGACAAAAAAAAAAAAAAAAAAAAAAAACATTCTAAAACTTTTTCAAAAAATAAAAAAATGTATTTATATAAGCCTGAAAGAATGTATTTATAAATTTATTTGAAAATTATTTATTAGGAAATTCAACATTTACCGTAGATTCCTAATTCCTTGGGACTGATTTTATTAGAAATGAAAGTCGCTTACAAGATTTAATAATTTGTAGTATTGTGTTTTATTTATAATTCAGAGTAATACTCCTTGTAGATATTAATCATCTAATGCAGATATATTTAATATAAATTAAAAGAATATGGTTTTGCATCTTTTGCAAAGATATATATATATATAATATAAATAATAGTATAATATAATATATATATATAGTTGACCCATTAATATATTTATATATAATATAATATATATATAATAAATATAATTATATAATATATATTATATATATTATATAAAAATGAATATATATATATATATATATATATATATATTATATACTTAGATGGTTTCTATTCGTTTTTTGGATTTCATTAAATTTTGCACGCCATAATAATTTAATAATGAGTATATAAATGCCATGACAAGAAAAAATATATTGTATTATATATTTATATTAATTATTATTATTATATATATTAATTATATATATATTAATTATTATATTATTATAATTATTATTATTATTATTATTATTATTATATATTATTTTATGCTAGTTAGTGATTGAGGTAGTAGTAAGTTAGTAAGTAGTTTAGTAGTGTAGCTTAGTATAGTAAGTTAAGTAGTAGTTAAGTAGTATTGTAGTTGATTATCTTTCCATTGACTTTGCATAAATTTCTCATTCGCTAAACTTAATCTTCAAACCTTTTTAACTATGAGTGACTTTCGTATTCGCTCACTACCTATTCGCAATTCACTGAGCTCATCGCCTACGATACCGTAGTCGTAGCTTACATTTACAGCGTTTGGAAAAAGCGCGGACTAGCTGAGAAAGAAAATTTAGTTAAATACATAAACTTTTAATAGATTAGAAATGCTTCATATAAATTTACTTTGTATTACATAATAAAAAAAAACTTATTAATGAAACAAGATAGCGCCGAACCCATACAGCAGAACAATACTTGATGGAGGAGCATATTAGAGGGATAAGAGAGAGAGAGGAGAGAGAGAGCAGAGGAGAGAGAGAGAGAGAGAGGAGAGAGAGAGAGAGAGAGAGAGTAGATAGAAAGAGAGATGAGAAAGAAGAGAGAGAGAAGAGAAGAGAGAAGAATATGATAGAGAAGAGAGAGATTGGCAGACCGATCGAAGCAAAGTTAAGTTATTTATCTGCTCTTTCCTGATTTAGAAAAAACATACATATCTGAGTAATATTAATTATTTAATATTATCAAATTATTGACCTTTATCTACCTAATTTAAAATTTTTTGTACCGTAAACAACTAAAATAAAATGTATATCTTAAGACGACAATTTAGATAAGAATTACTCACGTTTTTTCTCTAACTGTTTAGGATAAAAGAACTGTAAGTTCAATAAGGACGTCACTTTTGCCTAATTAAAATTATTAAAATGTATTTGACTTTCGAAGTTTATTGTATATCCGTATTTTCACCTTCAATATCATAGTTTACCAGACAGTATAATATCATTTATTTAATATGACGTTATTGATTTAGACGGACTCTGGATTATAATTTTAATATGAAGTCTCGTTATTTACACTTTTCTTTGAGCATTTAAGTGTTGGGAAACTTTTTTTTAGAGTCAAATTGACTGTATTAAAAAAAAGTAGTTACGGGAGCTTTTATTTTTATATTTCTATTGTATTAATCATAATCATTTGGTTTCAATACCCTACATTTATAATATATATTAAAAAATATAAATATATATATTAATAATTAGTTATATATATATACTATATATAATAGTATATAAATATATATATATATATATATATATTATATATATATATATATATATATATATATATATATATATATATATATATATTGTGGTAGGCATGATTCCCCAATTCCGCAAATCGATAATTATCAAAGATAGCTCTTTCATTATTTGATTATTTATTAGTGTTTCCGCTAAACCTTTAGTCCACTAACACCAAGATGATTAATCATTGGGAAGAGCAATTAGTTTTAAGGAATTCGGTTTCTTCAGAAACATTCACTCATATCCAGGAAAGCAGGAGCCACAAGTTAATGAGATCCAAGACACAGAACTAGGTGAAGGCCTGACTTGAAACCTACTCAAAGGAGGACATTTTCAACTTCTCTATCTTCTTTGAGCAAGTGTTGAACCATTTTGTTCATCAAGTACACATCCATTCCATCTAATGCGCCAGTTGAGCGTCGGTTTTCCATGACTATGGCAACTTGGAGAATAAGAGCCACAAAATTAGGCACCATCGTTGAAAGAGCGATACTCATGAAGGGCAGCTTGCATCAGTTCGACGGTGATGGGGAGAAGGAGTAGAAGGTGAAGCAGAGCAAATGTATTGATTAGGTTATCATGATTATTTTTCATGTATATCTTTTATTTCTTAATATTTTCTATTCGTTTAATACTTCTCGAACTGATAAAAAATTGTATGTTAAATGTAAATTAATTTCACATTTCATTTACCCATTTAGTTATGTTTGTAAATCGGCTTCAGATATTTCCCACCCACCTCTATTTAATCAAATATCGAAAGTGGCTTGGGTCCAATATTTATTTCTTCAGAGGCCACGCCCACTTTTTCGCATATATATATATATATATATATATATATAATATATACTATATTATTATATATATACATTTATATATATATAATATAATATATTATATATATAATATAATATATATTAATATATATAATTAATATATTTATATATTTAATAAATAATTATAATAATTATATAATATATAATAATATATTTAGAAATACTAATTACGATTAAAATAATTAAGGGTCTAATTTTCTAACAGCCATAAGAGGGAAACAGACTAACTTTGTTGCACTTACTAATTTATAATTTATGAGTACTTATTTCATATGATACAAAATTTAATAAAATAACCAAATTCTGATTTCAATTTCATTTTTAAATATTATGTGTAGAATCTATATTCTTTTTGCTTAATAATATAATATGGTACAGAAAGTTAAGTGAAAGAAAATATAATGCGAAAGTAATAATATTTAGTTATCTAAATAAATAATAGCAGATAAAAAGGTTATATAATAATATGATATTATTATTGATATATAAATATTAATTATATATTAATAATAATACTATTATATATCATTTATAATTATTATTATTATATACTATATCGTTGACCATTAATAGAGTTTTGTTGTGATAAATTACCTTTTTTTTTCACCCCTTTACTTACCGATTACATCTTTTGCATTTAGATAAATAAATAAAATATAATAAATATATATATATATATTAATATATAATTATATATATAATTATTAATATATAAATATATATATATATATAATATATATATATTATAATTATAATATACTGTCATGATATACAACGACAAAAAATTCATAATTTACATTTAGTAGAAAATTGATATATAAACTATACGATTATATCTTGGGCCTGTCCTTTCACAAAGCCAGAATGTTTAAATTAATATAACTTTTATTTGGAATTTGTTTAGTTCCTGTTTGTTTATTCAAGCAGTTTAGAAGGACCTAGAGGTTCTTAGAAATCCGATGTGACTTTGTAAGAAAGCATTTATGAATGATAACACTGGCCAACAGAAAAAAAAATTTTTTTTCTATGAGAGCGTGGCTCTCCTTTAAAGAAGATAGATTTTACACAAAGAATTTATAATAGTATAAAACGATTGCGGATTGTTTAATGAGTTCAAACGAGAAGCTTGAAGTGTGTTTATGTACAATTCGGGTGTGGTGGCTGAGAAATTATTTCAGCAAAATCGAACATTCACGCTCAATATGTCCTCTCAACAATTGGCATATACTGTGAAAAGATGTCTTTGAAAAGAATATATAAATTATATCTCCAGATTGCATCAAGACTTAAATCTACGATGTCTATTAATTAATTACATACCCTTTTTAGTAAATGACTTGTTGTTCATCACACACTATGCAGTCAATTTACAGTCCAATATGCGGATGAGGTTAAGTTTACTCTATTTCTTTTATCATCGTGGTCTTCTACCTATTCTTGTCCATGAGATTTTATACATAGTTTGTTAAATTGAATACTCTTTTTCTTGCTATGAAATAGTTTAACAACCACTGATGCAAGTATTGGCTGGTCACGAAAGAGAGCCACATGTAATTTAGGAAACTAATACCGCGAATCGATATTTCTGCACATTAAACATCCTGAGTTGGAATCGAAAATACACTGGGTGTCACAGGGAAAGATTAAATTCTACTAATTAGCGCACAAACATTTACTAACCTCACATTCGTAGACAAACGCCTAAAAGAATCTGCGAAATAGACACGCATATTGGAAATAGAAAAACTCGGGGACCGAAGATAAAGCTATGGACAAGCGGACGCCAGATATGGTTGTCGCTGATAATATAATACGTGCAGTATTCTTGTATTCACATAACTGACGGTACAGTTTTGGATAAAATGGAGAGACACAGCATACAGCAAGGTATTATAATAAATATTGGTTCGCTTGCCAATAAATGGCGAAAATATACTAGGCGAGTGACCACAGAGAAGAAGAACCCATCAAAGATGACATGTTGTATTATTGTAATGGCATATTTCTTTTGCCTGTTATATAATATGGTTGATTTGGATCATGGGGAGTGCACAAGTTCGTTCAAGAAATGTAATTTGAGTATTTGCGCATGTGGAATCAGCACATGGCAACCTAGTTATCGCACACTCAACACTAACTGGTATAGGATAAAACACTCGGTACAGAAAATGTCTCCTCACACAAAAATCAATGCTAAATAAGATGGTTCCACACGAAAAATTCACTTTCATATCATAGGTTCACACATTTGATCTCCCACGGGACGTCTTCCGGGAAAGCATTGGGGTCATGTAATGAAAGATGGATATCCGGGATTCAGGTGTCAAGCGTTACGGCTCATACGAATGATAAGTATTCAGAGGTTAATGGGAGAAAAAAAGAATAAAAGTTAACCACTTCTAAAAGGGGAAGAATCAGGGCACTATAATGCAGTTCTCCTCACACGAGAACGAACGCATATTCGAAGTTGGATCATTAGCTCACGAAGAGTGGTAAAGTTTTCCGGAAACGAGATGTCTCTCAGTAGTTTATTAGTTATAGAGTCGAAATTGGGTTAAATAGGTTAACTAGTACCAACTGTTCTCACAAGCAACTCGCCACCACATGGTAAAATAAATCGACATATTCTTAATTTCGAAGAGCAAGAGAAGGCGGATTAGTTTTGGTAAAGGCGGCATTCTTCATATTTTCAATTTGAAGAATATTTCAAAACTTTCCGTGGTATTGGTAGTAAACTCCATTTAAACATTATCTTGTAGTGAGCACTATTGATATTGGATCTCCTACTCACAAATGGGTATTACTTAATATATAGTACCGCAGAAAGATGGCGATTGTTTATTAGGATATGTCTTCAAATAATTCAGGGACTGGGATATGTCTTGTATTTATTTGTGTTTTTTTATAAATTTGACAATATGCCGAATAGCTTTATTTTACAAGCATCAGACTTAACAATAGGACAAATACATCTCACAAAACATAGAATTATTGAGTTGAACTTATGAAAAAATAATATAGAATGAGAATCTTAGTCTATAAGGTGGCTTACAGACTATAAACATCGATACACCAGTGGTCCTAATATTCGTGATTTGAAGATGGTCAACATCTTACTTGGGCAGCCAAAACGTATCCTGAAGTACCTTGTTCCAATGGGTATATTTCATGACTATTAGATGGGCATATAGAATACTAAGCTAAGCAAGGAAACACGGACTATAGAATTCGGAAAAACAAAGTCATATCATGATATCCTGACATGCTAGGGAAAATTATGATGTAACCGTGTTTTTCAAAATGTTGGCCGTGCATCAAAGACAAAATACATTTATTATTCGGTTTGGGGCCAGTGTTATTTATAATCTCGAGGCGTGGTATGACAGGGGAGTAATAGTGTAATAATATACAGATTAATTATAAAATTTCTTAATACATACATCTATTCATTTAATTTAATATACCTATTACAATTAAAATCACTTAGTGGATATATACTGTAATAATTGAAATAACTTGCATAAAAATTTAATTATTTGTTATATTAAAAGTTATGGCCCTAGACAAAGGTGGTGAATGTTTCAAATATATTGCAGATTTTTTTCCAGGGTTGAGTATGGAGAACTCAAAGCTGGAATCTTTTAGCGGCCTCAAATTCGCCAAATCATCAAGGATAACATTTTATAAATTCCATGACTGATATTGAACGATCTGCCTCTGGAAAGGTTTTGTCTTGGTTGTTCAGAACTTTTTGGGCAATACCATATCTGCCAACTATGTAACTGTATCAGAAAATGCTTTCAACTCCAATAAATTTTTGAAATTGATCAATATGAAGCCATAAAAGTTCACTTTCTACATATTCACTTAGATCGTATTCCGGATAATCTAGGATGTTATATGTGAGGAAAATGGGAGAGGTTTCATCAAGATATAGGTGATGGAAGAAAGATACCAGGAAGATGGGATACACCATGATGCAGACTAGATTGTTGGAGCCTTCTCAATCGTGATTGTTCCGACATTTCTTGGTCAGTCAGAAGACACATATAGACAGCCGATTTGGTAATGCATTCAATTGTGATTCATTGTACTGAATTGATTAATGTTTGACCTATTAAGCATTTTATTTACTTACTCATTAACATTTTGATATATATCTTTCGTGTTTTTATTGTGAAATACGTACAGACCTAAATAAATTGTATGTTATTAATGATTTGTGCCCACCCTGTATCTTCAAAAACTAAGAAGCCAATCTAGGAAAACGGAGGTCATATTCAGAATCAGGGCAACAAAGTTACGTATAAAATGACCTTCAAATGTTTTGCCGCAAAATCTTTGTTGCCAGTGTTATAATTTTACTTCAGTGTTGCTACCAGAAGTGAAAAGAGGCGTAAATAATTAGTTTTATTTTTATTTAGTTCTACATACTATTATTATAGGTTTATATTTCTTTTCTTTTTCTTGTTTGTTTATATTTAACAATCAATTTTTTAAAATTCCTGGATTAAATTATAATAAAAATATGTATTATTGTTATTATATATAATATTTTTTTATGTAAACATCCTAAAGCATTAAAATATATTATATATATAGTATATTGTTGTAGGGTTATTTGGCGGGTGGGTGTTAGTATTAGATTATATTATATATTATATATATAGTCTATTATATATTAATATATTTTATATAAGATATTATAATATAAATATATATATATAGGCCAGCCTATATAATATTATATTATAATATAGTATAGTTATATATATATATATATTATTATGTTATTATTATAGTTATTATATATTATATATATAGTATATATATATATATATATATATTATATAAAATATATATATTATTGAAGAGGTCCTGACTCCAAAAAAAGCATGCAGCCATGTAATAAAAAATTATATAATAGTACAGAAAAAAAAATAACATGTTTTGATTTTAGCAAGCAATTTCATCGACTGAAACTAAAAAAAAAAATTATTTTATTCTAATATTTAATTAATAACACCTTAAGATTTATCTAGTATGACTTAGATGTGGCAAGATACAGTGCTGATTGGACCTGAAATCCCTTGCATTACTTCACGGATAGCATAGAAGTTTTTTGCCAAAAACAGTATTTTAAATTTTACGCTTTGGGAAAATGTTATTATTTTCTTTTTATATCCTTTTTAGGGGGTGCTAGCCGACGGGGGACAGGAGGGGGGGACGAAAGTCTCCCCCTGTCGTCCCCCGGCAGGCCGAGAAACCCCGACTCTAATCCATCGTTCTTGTTTACCCGTGGAAATGTTCTTTTAAAAAAAAAGAAAAAAAAAATCAAACATTTGGCACCTTTGCGTGCTCCTCGAACTACTCCAGCTTCTTCGTTTTCTCAGAAAAACAGTAATAATGTCATATCAAGTTTTTCAACATTTTTTAACTATTTTTAAATTTTTCAAAAAGCGTTTTCTTTTTTTTTTTTTAAATTTCATAGATAAAAAATGTCTCCAAAATTATAAATGTTATTTATTTTCCAGTTAGTGTTATAGAGTTTTTTAGTACATGCATGATGCTTTCGGGAGGCGGGCCATTATATAATGATATATATAGTATATATAATATATATATATATATATATATTATATAATAATAATATAATAATATATATATATAATATATATATATATAGTATAGGTAGTATATGATATCCATAAAAGCCTCAATGGTCGATTATCCGCCCCAGTTAACGCTCAAAAACCAATTTTTTTTAAAAATTTAACATAATATCAAATATTAATTTGAAAATCTTTTGTTGCCCCATGCGTGTTTTTTTTTATTATTATTTTTTTTTTTTTTTTTAACAAAATGTAAAGTAAAAATTATAATATAAAATAAATACATTATATATCGTTAAAGTAAAAAGTCTGTTACAGTTTAATTAGTTTAGATAGATCTAAACTACATATAAGTTAAGTAAAGGTTATGAGTTTGTTAGTTTACATATATTTGGTGGAATAACTTCTGCAGGATTTTGCAATTTTTGCGGTGTCAGCCTGATTTATCATAAAGTTTCAATTTGAGGGTGGGTAGTTGCCACTTCAATTTATGAATGTGTTTCGAATTCATACAATTCGATAATTTATATGGTAGGTGGAAGGGCGAATAAATCGACATGATTCATATATATATATGATATATATTATATATATAATATATATATATATATATAAATATATATATATAATATAAATAATATTTTTATTATACTTTAAAGATAAATCATTTAGGTGCAATTCTGTTTTAACTACTTCCCTTGCTTAACAATTTCTCTATTTTATTTTAATATTTGCTACTATATGATGATACCAAACATGAATTTCAGTGGTAACGGAACATGATTCAAAAGTTCGAAATATTTTAAATCATTTTTAAAAATCACATTTATGTTAAATATTTTTTCAAAATTGAATATCTCGAAAAGTACGACGGACGCTTTACAGAAATCAATTACAGTATTTGGAAAATCAGTCGTATAAAGCTTATTAGAAAATAAAAAAAAAAACAAAAAAATATATCATTTTAAATATAATAAATATCTAAGTCCGACAGTACAGAAAACCAAATTGCATATTTTGGTAAATATATCGTAATAAACCCTATGACAAATGTAAAAAAAAAAAATGGTGAAATACGTGGTTGAATGCGCCGACGGGGGACAGAGAAGGGGGGACGTTTTTCCATACCCTCCGTAGGGGAGGGGCCTGAGAACGCCCCGCGACAAAAAAATTAATCGATAAATATTATTTATGAAATCAACAAAAGTGATGGTACAAAAAATAAAAAAATACAAAAAAGAAATGATAAAAAAAAAAGAACATTAATAATAAATTAATATTATAATACCACCCATATGATCACCAACTTTTTGGGGGGTACCGGAGATCATACCCCCCGGAGGGGCGAGTGTGAAGAAAAAATAGTCCATACCATACATTTCTGCTTCGTCCTAAACCGGTAAAGGAGCCGAGAGACTACCAAGAATCCTGCCATAAATCATTATGCAGTTTATACCATATACCTTGGGTTATTCTTTAGTTAAAAAAAAATAAAATAAAAATAATTCAAAAACCTAAAAGGCTGAGTCGTAAACGTAACTGGTCAACTATATAATTTATTTGAGAATAAATATTTGTTACCCATTATGACAAATTCCTTAACAATGGCGTAAATTATGCCGAAACGTAGTTTAAAGAATGCCCTTTCCTGTAAAAATATAATTATTAAAAAATAAAAATTAAAATTTAAAAATTTAACAAAAAAATCGGAACTTACGGAGTCGTAAAACATAACAATAGTCACATATATTAATATATATATATATAAATATATAAAATTATATATATAATATATTTATATTAAAAAAAATATAAATAAATATATAATAATAATATATATATAATAATAATAACGTAGTAATATATTCTATATACTATGTTGTATTCTTATACAATAAGAGATAAAGGTAAGAGAATGAGTATATAGAGATAGGGACTGTATCCTTTGATCTATACCGAGGAAAGAGAGGAAGAGGCCAGTAAGAAAAAAACTTTAGGGGAATTTAAGTATGAAAGATAGATTTATTATTAGTGATAGTCGTTTTCATTTTTTTAGTGCAAATGTTGATCCATGATATAAGTTTTATTCTCAAAATTCTCAAGTTTTATTCTCAAACTATTAATAAAAAAATGATTCAAAGGGGCTTGCTTTTGTTATAAAACTCCACATCAGAATAATACAAATATGATGCGGTTATTTTAAACTCATTAATTATATGTATATGAGACTTGTTGTTTAAGGAATTTCTAAGTGTTTATGACAGGGGCTAGCCATACCCCCGAGGCCTTTTAGCGCTTAACTCGAGTAAGAAAAGGACATTTTAGACCTGACGGTACTTTTTTAACACATCAACTATTAAAGGAAAAGGGCAGATATATGTAAAATTAGAATTTCTTAACAAGAATACTGAGAATAATTAGAATTGCAATAAACCAAATTAAGTCCTAGAGTTACTCCTGAGAATATCAATAACAAAATTGATTGTGTAAAATAAATAAATAACAAAAATACTTATTTTAGATGCAATAAAGTTCAAAAGAGATATTAATCGCCCCACTTCTAGGGGCCGGCAATGACTGATTTGGGATCTGTAAATGTTATAGGTACTTTACACTAACTAAAATGGTAAAACATATTAGTTTTTTTGATAAAATAAAAATTTTGAAAGAATATCATGAAATTTAAAATAAGATAAATAATCTCTTTAATTTTTTTTTTTTAACTAAAGAGAAAACCAAAAAAAAAAATTCCGTTTAAATAAAGCAGATGGAAAGAGTCGGTGCTGGTCGGCCTATAGGTGGACGACGGGGGGGACTTTCCCCCATTCTGTCACCCAACGGCTCCAGCCCCTATAAAAAATAATTATTATTATATTATTAGCTATTTAAGGAGATTCCATGTTAATGGGTCTTTATATTTAAAGACCTATGACGTCATTGCTTGTTAAAGAGCCAATCGTTCATTGGTATTGAACTATCCGCAAGTTGAACGTAATTTTGGAGAACAGAACAAGTTTAAACCATGTGTCTTCTCAGTGAGTAAATTAAATATATAAATAAATTGTCAAAATAAATAACTACAAAAAAATATACTAGAAAAATATTATATATATTACATATAATTTTTTAAGTAATAGTAATATATTATATAGTTATATATATATAAATATAAAAATAATATAATTATATTATAAACTATAAAATTAACATAATAAAATTTTTAATAAAAAACTAAAAAATAAGAATATTCTTACAAATTATGAATAGAAAAGTGAAAAAAATAAAAAGAACAAAAAATCTGTTTAATAATTTACACGATATAACTAATATAATTATACTTATCTATACCTTTCTATCTTAAACTCTGTAAACACACAGATATGTGATTTCTCTATTAATTATATTTAAGACATCTTGCATTTAAAATATTACCTATTCGCACTCAATCTTTTTCCTAATTTTGCTTCTGCTTACGAAAAACATTTATAAAATCATTATGTAATCTGTAAGTTAATATGAGCAGAACACTTACCGCTTCACTAAGCACTTTAATAAATACAAAACCATTCAACTTGACACTTGTTTTATCATCATCTAGCGTAATTTAATATATCACTTGTTTCAAATCTCGAAAGTTATAATGTGCCCCTTTACACATACTGAAATACTAGTTGGTGATATTACAAATTCCCGACATTACAAACATTTATTATGTATAATCCTTAAAAAGGGTATAAAGAGCAACAATATCTCTTTGATGTATTGCATATCTATCTACAAATATCCAGGAAATTACAATTTGAAATTTTTCTTAGCTTTTTTCAATTAAATTAACTTCGTAATGAAATCTTTAGCTTCGCTTTTAAGTACGCCCCATTGTCTAAAGATATAATAATCTCCCAAAAGCTTTACGCCGCTTATGCACATTTGCGCACACTCTATCACACATTATTTACTCGTCAAAATGCGACACCATAACGTTTTGTCGCAAATGCGCCACCAGGGTTGAGCCACCAACCTTAGATAAATAGAAGTATTGCAAAACTAACCTGTAATTATCGCCGTGAGCAAGCAATGTTTAGAAGTAATTTTAGCACGAGCAACATTTATCAACAAAATAATATAATTATATATATATAAATAAATATATAAGTAAATAAGTTCGGAGTATATAAATTATATAAATAAAATATAATAAATATAGAATAATATATTATAAAATAATAAGTATATAATATAAATTCTTAATAATATAATATAATTTATTAATATAATACTATCGTTATTATATTCTAATAATATTATATATTATATATAATACATATAAAATCTTTATAAAAATATAACTATATATATAATATAAACTACTATATTTAATATAAATATAATAATATATAATAATATTATTAATAAAGCAATATATATATATATGACTAATAGACATTTATATCGGAACTAATTTCTGTTAGAGATATAGAAAGAAGAATTCATTCATCAATAATAACACTAAGTTCGTTAAATATTAAGGACGGCGCCACTACTCAATATATGTAAAAATTATACGCTAGCTATTGAAAGATACTCGGTTAATAGATCCAGCTAATAAATATGTAACACAGAGTGTAAAATAAATTATATAATCAAAATGATTACATCATCATACTGTTTCACAATCCATATTAACCCTATAATTAAGCGAACTGATAAGCGCACTAAAGACGGATATATTCACTAAAGTACTGTTATAACTTAAGTATATATCATACCAAATAACGTAATATATAACGTTTATATTTATCATATCGTAGCTAATTATACTATATATATATATAATAAATATAACCAGACCTAATAATATAATTTTGACAAGATGGTCAAGTCAAAAATATCTTTATAAATGTTAGTCTTGTATTTTTATATTAAAGGATTTAGTGAGTTGTGTGAAATACCAACAAAACTAATCTGAAAAATTTGAACATAGTCACACAGCATGGGGATTTATTATGTCTTAAAAATTTCCCTACTAAAATTATGACTGTGGGAGTAAGATAAAAGACTAGTGGGAGTACCATGTATATATAGTCATGTAATTAAAGTAATTGATAGGGTTAGATGCAGTAGGTATATATATACGATGTGTATATAGGATAATATAATATTATAATATATATAAATTAATATAATATATATAAAATATATAAAATATGATAGGTTGGTTGGTTATATAATGTATTATTGTGTATGTTGTATTTTACGATAGATAAATACTTGTAGGTACACATTACCTAAATAGATAAGATAGAAGTTTACATAAAAAATGGGCATAATATTTATGACCATACGCGGAATAATTACTGCTCAGGCAGCCGAGCAAGTAGTGAACCGCTGTTAGCTAAAAACTCCAATAAGAAAAACATCGAGCTGATAAGTTTTCCGAAAGTTGCCTTTAATTTTTTATTATCATGATTAATTATATTTTATGTTATATAATAATTTTTTTATTGTTTACATTTTTATATAATATAATTTTAAGTTTGAATCGAGGCCGACAGAGGAACAGAGGGGGGGACGAAGTCACCCCGTCGTCACCCCGCTATTGAGGCCGAAAGAGACCCTGACTTTTTCAAATCTTTGCTATTTACTCTTGGGTAATTAAAGTTTTAATAGTTATGAAAAAAAAAGAAAAAGCTGTTTATTTTACTGAGTTGCATTATTATATTTGTGACCTTGAAATAAACGAAAAAAAAATCGATTACATTGTTCGTTATTCGATATATATCGGTTAACTACCCTATAAAGGAGAAAATAATAATACTATATAATAATATATATAATATATATATATAATTAAAAAATAGTTAATTATTAAATAAATTATATACTACTAAAGTGTTTGATTAGTCCGGAAGAAGTTAAGGCGGAATTGATCGGGTAAGAACGGCTGTGGGGATAATGATAGCTAAGTCATCATATTAAACCATATAACCGTCAAGGATGTCATATTATTGTGTATGATATATTGGAGTGCTACACTTATTAAAAATATTAAATAAGTTAATTTTATATATTATAGGTTGATAGGAGAAGTAGGGTGTTGTTCTGACTTATTAGATGTTTATTATGGGTGGGTTATTATAATTTTGGATGCTTCAATATGATGTAAAGAGTGTTAATTATTTGTAGTTAAGAGGTGTTATTTATTGGTTAGTAGTGTAGAAGATTGTTAAGGGGTTTTATAGTTAGTTTATCCTATGTGTTGATATTTATGATAATTATATAATATAGTGTAATAGTTTATAGGGCGGTTTTATATGTATTATTGAAGCTAGTTATTTTATAGAGCGTATTGTAAACCAAAAATTAAATTAAACAATTAATTAAATAATTTATTATGACCGTACGTGAGTAATTATTCAGTGTGTGAAGAATAGATAGTGATCCATTTCAATGAGCTGTTGAATAATAAGTTGTCCAGTGGAGTTAATAATTAGATTGGTGTAGTCATGACAGAGATTAATAGTGATTGATTTTGTTGTTATGCAATAAATTAATTAAATAAGTTTACATATAGATATGAGTCTAAGGCTAATGTTTATGATTATTAAGTGCTTACATATGGAGTGAATGAAATTTTATTAATCTGATTAATCAATAATTTATGATTCCGCAGTGTAAGAGAGTTGCTTGAAGATTAACAAATATATATATTTTGGTATATGATTATCAGTTGTTAAGGTCGGTTTTTATGAGCTGCTATAAATATATTCAATAGATTATCTTAACACCTTTAGAAGTAATCGGGTCCTTATCAGTTGGGAACAATATATTTCCAAAATTGGTATCAACTGGTAAATGGTGGCTCAACTTCTGAAGAACTCACATTAGAGCATTTTAATGCTGAATAGGGAGGATGATAATAAATAGGTACTAGAGTCCTAAAAATGAAAAATACCTTATTATTGCTCAGGCAATTAACGTGATGGAAAAGTGCTTCGTAAGTGTCCTTTCCCTATATAACGGTGAGCATTCACAGTCACCAAGATTTGTATGATATATTACTGATGAGCATATAAAGGGTAGGGAGTTTAATTCGAATTATATTATAAATATCTATTCCCAATTCATGTTTTCGACTCAATAAATAATATAATTACTAAATTATAAACTGTTGAAAATGGTTCTAATGGCAGTACTAAATTCCACTCTTCTAATTATAGTAACTAACATTCTCTAATACAAAAGAAAGCAAACCTCATAAATATGCAATAAAACTTTAAGGAGCTGTTAATTTAGCTTGAGATGTCTTTAATTTTTGCTAATGAAAATCAGCTATAAAAGTTTTGAGTCAATAATAAGTATATAATATTAATATATATATTATATATATATATATAATTATGATATAAATAAAATATATAATAATATTAATTATAAAATAATATATAATATAATATATAAATAAATATATAATAATATATTAAAAATATATATTATATTAATAAATATATTAAATATATATAATTAATTTATATAATATAATATATATATATATTAAATATAATACACTTATACCATCAAATAATAATATATATATGATAATTATACAATCAAAGAAGTCTTAACATACATAACTCATGAGGGTCTACTATAATACTTTATCATATTCCCGGGCATTAAATTAATAAACCCCAATTAAAATATATTATCACTTTAGATTTATATCTTATACAAAAATATAACATAAAAATATAGCTCCACACTTAACGGTACAACTAACTTTATATATTGACTTTTATTTCATATTTATCTATATTTTAAATTAATCATATAGAATAAGGAAAAATAATATACTAAATACCATACTCAAATGATATATAAATCACTAACTAATGTATATATATTACATATTTTATTATATTTAATCTACAACCATTAATACCCTGGATAATTATAGTATATATATAATATATTATATAAAATGTCGGCGTACGCCAAGGGGTGCAGAAGAGGAACCGCACCTGAAGCAATCTAACACAATTTACACTTAAATCCTCGTGCCTGAACAATTAAAAAAGATCAATCCTTATATGTTTCAGAAACGTTTTAAGTGTTTTTATTAAATGTAAATGAAAAACAAGAAACTAAAAATCACAATCAATCGATAAATAACTCAGGATGAGTAATTCTAAATTACTAGTGTATATAAACATACATTTTTTCTATAGTTTCATAATGTATCTTCTCAAGAGAGTTTTCAAATATTGGCCTTGAAGTCTACATCTAGTTTCTTCTCCGCTGAACTCGTTCATGTCGATACGTTTGGCGCCGCCAAAGCTGCTATAACTACTATACTTATTACTTCAGACTTTATTACTGTATAGAGATATGTAAATGTTATACTATGACCATGAGAAGTTTTCTTTAATACCATAAAAATAAATAATGTAATCTTATGCTTTTACGTATTGTAATAATTGTAAGAATAATCACTAAATAATTATATAAATCTATATTCCATATCTATACTACTCACTATACTATATTAACAATACAAAAAATTATATAGTACTCAGATCTCAATCTCATTTGCTCACCCCCTAATTTTTACTGACCAATCGACTCGCCTCAATACGCCATGGGTATATATAATCTATATTCCAAAAAACTACTTACAACACAAACCTCCAAATTTACAATATATACAATCACCATCTTATCCTATACTGAGTATTTATCTATAGAGCTATTTCAATACATATAATATTATAATATCATAATCGAACCTATTACTCAATCATCCATCCTTGCCCCCCCTAAAAAAGAAACTGTCCCATAATCGGCCTCAAGGTATTTCTTGATAGTATATAGAAATAACTCATAATTATATATACTATACTTAACTAATTATACTATATATATTATATATATAATATATATATATATCATATATATATATATATATATATAATATAGCATAATCACCATACAATTTATAACCACATAAATCTGGAAGCTTTTCATATTTGTTTCTGCTTGAAGGCAATTTTCATAGTAATCGGAATCAAACATCCTTAATAATACGCACATAATCTACCAATATTCATTACACCTATTTCTACTAACAATTTATTATAACACTAGTTTTTCACTCTAATCTCGATAAACATATGTCCCAACCTTTAAATATCTTCAACAATCGATGTGACGTGAGTCTTATTGCTAACCTCGTACCAAAAGCTCTCTTTCACTTTCAGTATTGAAATCCCGTAGAAGGCTCAAAACGTTTCCCCCTCATCATAAAAATAATCTCTTCATCCTTTATCAACTCAGACACAACTCAATATGGCAACATAATATTTCTAAAACCAAAATGAATAGCAATCTTAAATCATATGGACTAGAAACACTCTGACATGGTTTTATCCCAAAATAAATGTGGCCACTATTAACACGTTTTCAAAATCTATTGTACATCAAACTAGGCCTAAACGGTCCAACCAGCTTGTAAGATGCGAAGCCTTCCCACTGACACAGTGTGCATTCTCCTCTCTCAAGATCATACCACCCAACAACCAGAGAATCGTAATGAGATCACCCTCGGATATTAACCGGCAAGCAACCCTAATATTTCTCGGAACTTCTAACGTATGAGGAGGACACACACTCTATAAATCCTTTTCATCGTACACTCTTATATTACCCTAATTGTTCTTTCTTTGTCACTTCACATTACCCTGAACTCTCTCTCCCTCCCCCCATATTCATTCGCTATTATATTACTCACTCTACTTCTCATCTTTACCTCAATAATATCCACCACCAATTCTCTCTCCTTTCTCTCTACATCAATCATCTCATATATCAATCTCTCTATAAACATCTCCTCAATTCTCCTCCTCCCTCTTATCTCCTCATCTCATTTCTCTTTCACCTCCTCAAACCATCATCCAACCTTTTCTTCCATTCAATCTCACTTCTTTCATCAATCTTCTCTCTCTCCATAACTAAATATATAAACTATACATAATTCTCACAATATACCAATACCATATTAATTTTAAATATAATTACAGCTTTCCTATATATACAATATTATATTTGTCTATATCTATATTAAATATATCACAATCAAAATTTATTTTTTCTAGCAATGCTAAATATCACTTTATAATATATACATTATCAAACTGGGTTATCATATATAAATATAAATACTTATATACTTATTACTACCTATAACACCTAATATAACTATATATATATATATATAATATATATATAATATATATATATATAATATAATATATATATTTTTATATTATCTATATATAATAGTAGTATATATATATATATATATATATATTATTATATAATATATATATATATAATATAAATATATATTATTATATATTATCTTTTTCTTATATTTTTGTTTTCCTTGTTTATTTATTCTTAGTTTTATCTTTTGAACTGTCTTCATGAACGTATTTGAACCTGCTGTAAAAACATTTCACACAATCTCTTTTTTTACTTATTTGAATTTTGTTTTATATTTTTTAACATTTAAGTAAAAATAATTCATGCTCATAATTTGGATTAAATGAAACCTCTAGAAAAACGGTCAAATTTCACGGACGTGCTTTTCCTTGTGTCTGCAAGTCATTGTTGCGGCGTTTTTTATTTTTTCCAATACTAATTTTTTGACATTTTTTCGTATCAACTTTTCTACTTTTTTTTTTTTCCGTAGATGCTTACACTCTTAATATTTTCATTAGATGGGTAATTATACGCCACGCACAAAATGCTTAAAGACCTTTGATTTCCTCAACACCGTCCTCGGCATTTTCGGCAATTTCTCAATCCCTACTTTTATTTTTTTATTGCTGACACTATAATTTTCCGAAAATTAATAAAAAAAACTTTCTACGTGAATTTACTGACATAATAGGATAATCTAATTGCTTCCCTTCTTTTAAGTAATTTCGAAAAAAAAAAAAAAAATGTAGAAGTTGATACGAAAAAATTCAAAAATTAAGGTTTGGAAAAAATGAAAACGCACGAAACAATGACTACAGACACACAAAAAAAAAAAAAAAACCCGAAAATGACTTTCTAGAGGGTAAGAAAAAGAGCGCGGTTTTGCTTTATTCCCCCCACTTCAAAACTTGGTCTGAAACAATTCAGAACTTAAATGTTCTATCATTTTTAGGCGTGGGGTAAAAAATGGGGTTCCAAACATCTCAAATATGAATCCTTCAGCCTTTTTTTTTAATAATATCTAATAAATTGTTCATATAAATAACTTTCAATACCCACATTTGATATATATATTTTCAATATTATATAAAATAGATTTGAAATGTTTATATATATATATTTGATATATATTATTCAATAATATAAATAGATTTGAAATGTTTAAAAATGAACGTTATCATTATGCAAAAGTGGGCGGGGCCTCTGAAAAAAAAAAAAATAATTATATATATATATATATATTATATATATTATAATATATATATATATATATATATAATATATATATATATATATATATAGTATATATATATTAATAAAATATATATATATATTATAAATATATATAAATAATAAGGTATATATATATATTATTATATATATATAATATATATTAGATATATTATTATATATATATTATATATATTATATATATATATATTTACCTATAAAAAATAACTACAATCAACCTAATACCCTATACACAATATCCCCTACATATACTAAACCTAAATATTACCACCACCATATTACTACCCACTACAAACTTTAATCAAACACAAAAACAACAGAACCGATAAACCCTTCTACTACCTTGAAATACACATAAACGTGGACAGGGGCCCACAATTCACTCCATCGAAGAATAACACAAAATTTAGAATCAAACATATTCTTTGATATCATATAAATAAATACAATTACATAATTGAACACACAAATTACTGTATATTCATCTGATCAATACACATTCTTCAACTTCCTGTATACTTCCATTTTGCTTTGGTCCTCTTTCACCATTTATACTCACAGTATAGAAACCTAAATACCCATTCTTTATAATCAAATATTCATATATATACCTTATCTCACTATAATATCGTACCCTAAAAGCCACCTTATTCAAATATATATAGCAAAAGTGGGCGGGGCCTTTGAAGAAAAAAATATTGGATCCCAAAGCCACAAATCTCCGTATTTATTTGGTGAGTACTATCAAATTACGAGGAGTGGGCATACATTTTAAGGGACAATCTCTCGCACACACCAGACTAAAATTGCTATTAATTCTAACTTAATGACTCATTAATCCTGCATCTTCGGAGTTCGTCATACATATATATTATATACTATACCCCTAAAACTAACTAAAAATTTATACCAGGTAAATATATAAATAGGTACACTCTTATTATATAATATATTATATAATATATACACACTATAATATATATATAACTATTATAAAACATCCTAATATATATATACCAAATGAATACATATAAGAGAAAATACCACCTAAATAAAACAAAAATAACATTATAATAAAAATAAAACTAACAAAATACATCACACAAATCATAAATACAAATATCAAACTACACCTAATACCTACCCACTATAGCAAAAAAAACTTACTTCACACCCATTACACACTTATAACTATATATCCACCCATACGATACATATCACCATATTACATACGGTATTTACTTTATGATTCATATTTCTACAGAGTAGCGTGAGTGAAAATACAAATATAAGTACTCAATCATTTTCTTAAATTCAAGTTGCCACCGCATACGCCTGCACAACAACAGCATTCATTGCACCATCTACATTAGCCACTAAACGATGTTCATTAATCAATGTTGGATCTTCTACATTAGGTAAAACAAAATTGTAACGCAGATCAAAAAATATGAACCTACAACCTAAATCAATCAACACACAGAAAGAAAGGCAAATATTTTCACCCTCTTCCGTAAACTACGAGGAAATGGCCACTGTATAGTCATCATAAAAGCTTTCTCTTCCCCAGGAGTAAACGCTTGTGGGGCAACCATCACTCACACTTCAAAGATTGATACTTACCATAATTTGTTGATTTCCAGATAGGTCAGTAATAACTAAAAATAATAAAAAAAAAAAATAAAATATCACTCTGCACTATGTTATAATACAGTTTATAAAAAGATATTACATCACAGTTTTAATACGATACAACTTTAATTCATTTGTTTATACATATTAATTTTAATTTTTTATGTATTATATATATAAATTTTACACCTAAATATATTTTTAACATTAATGAAATTAGATATACAGTTTATACTAGAGAAATATATAAGATACAAAACTACAAGACATGTTAGCTGATTTCCACACTTACAGGATATATAATTACATTAGGCAATTAGACAAAAACTCAGTGTGTTAACATAAATATTGATTCATAGCCAGGGCAATATAATATATAAAAACAATACAAAGAGAAATTATTTTTCAAAAACAGTAAAATGCTATTACAATTGCTTTTATTACATGTTATCTGACGTGAGCGTATGGAAGTAAGATTGAGAAACCTATAAACAAACACCTTCGTCTAAACAAATATATATTCCGCTTATTGAAAGCTTTGACAGTCTTCCAGTGGATAAGAGATTATTTTGGAGTTATGTTTAATTAAATATAAATATTAAATATTAATTATTTATTTTCAAAATAAACATAATTGTTTTTAATTATTACTATGAATTATAATTATTTATTTTTTAAAAATTATATTTACCCTAATTTTTTACTGTTAATATCTTAGATAACTTTTGATATTAATTTAATTAATATAAATTTATATATTAATATATATATATAAATTATAATATAATTATATATTAAACTTAAAGGTGATGAATTTATAAAACAAGTTCATTTGTCTCTTTTATAAGATGAGTTTCAATCAGAGCCTTAGATTTCTGTACAACTGATAACACTCTGAACAAAGTCAACTTAGGGAATAAAAACAATAAGTATAAAAAAAATTAAATATATAAATATAAAAATAATAATGCAAATCATAAATTTAAGAATAGATATCACTAATAAAACTGTTAAAAATATCAAAGAAAATGGAATAGAACCTTACGGAAAAATTAAGTCTCTTCAAAAATCCAGGGCTTTAATAAAATTTCTACTTTTCGCGAGTGAATTAGAAATAATTATTTACTTCTTAATTAATTAAATAATTATGCTACCTTTGACAGTAAATGAAATTTAGATAGAAGGTGAATACAAACATTAATAATCGCAAGGAGTTCGGAATGTTGAGATTTCTTGCGGTTTTACGTAAAGAATACATTCCAGACTCAAAGTTCAAGTGCAATAAGTAAAAAAGTTCTAATAATTTTACTACAGTTAAGCAAAAACCAGATAAATACAGGTGTATAAGGATCCAAGATTCAAGTGCAAGTAACACTGAATTCTAATTAATTTTAACACAGGAGCAAAAAATAGTGAAATAGTAATATTGGAGAACCAGAGCATAAAATGAAAATTAAAAGAAAAAGAGAAACATTATATATGACATCAAAGTAAAAAAGAAGTATTATTCATTTCAAAGTTTGGGAAAAAATGAGGAGCAGTAATAAAAAGTGAAAAAACTAATACTTAATTCATCGAACGAACCTTGTTTTAATATTTACGAAAAACAATTAACAAAAAAATCAAAGAAAAGAAATATTAAATAACGAAAAAATCAATTATCATGAGGTTATCGAACACAGTAGTATATTAAGATGAATTTAGTAAGAAGAATAAGAAAGAGAGATTTAAGAAGAGAGCAATCAAAAAGGTAAAATTTATCCAAAAAGGTAATATTCGGTAAAGAAGGTCATTATATATTGATTACGATGAACGCTGGGAAAAGGATCTTCCAAAAGCAAGAAAGGAAAAAAAAATCAATCAAAGGAAAGTAGACCATCATAATTTTATACACCAATAAACATAGTATAAACTTTAATTTTTATTTGTATTGGTTGAAAACGGAGTTGGGTGGAACTTGGGTAGGTGGAAGGTTCCGCAAGGTTACGGACCCGGTGAAAAGCGTGCACCTTATTCATGAGCAGATAGAACGGAAGATAATAGTGTGAATAATAGGCACAAAACTAAGAGAGTAAGGGAGATAGAAGGTACGATAGAAGGGCAAGGATTAATTAGAGTGTAAATGCCTGAGAGGAGAAAAGGTTCGATGATGAAACTCTGAAATAAGGTAAAAGTGGGGGTATAAGTTCGACAGAGAAGAAAAAGTTATGTCTAGGGTGACAGAACAAGAGCTGAAAGGAAAGGAAGGAAAAGGCCTTTGGAAAATCTTAAGGGTAAATTTCGGGGGTGAACGAAGGAGTGAGGGCAGCGAAAGGGTAGGAATAGTTATTGAGAAAGAGTGGGATAAAAGGTAAAATGTCAATAGGTGAACTTAAGAAATTGGTTATAAAGTGAAATTGGGGGGAAAGTGGTTTGTTATAAGTTGCGCGGAGTATTAGTTCGAGAGCCCATAAATAATGGACGCGAGGGAGGAAAGGAGAGAGGATAAGATTGGAGTGAGTTGTAAGTTGGCGAAATTCCGGGGTAAGATATATATTTTTATTAGGAATAATATAGATAGAAGATATATGTAAATAGGTTCCATTTTGGAAGGAAAGGAATGTTAATGGAAAAAGTCTGTTAGAGTTGTGTGTAGAAAAGAATTGATAGTTGGAAAACTGGTCAAGAAAAGTGAAAATACAATAATAAACATGGAAAGTGAGATGAACGGGGGGTGAGCGTACTGTAGAGGGGAGAATGTGGAAGATAGCATAGGCATAGAGGGCAAGATTACCTAGATAAGTCTTCAAGGGGCAGGTAGTGCTTATCATCACTATGGTGTTGCCTAGGATAAAGTGGTAGGGAGAGGAAACGTTAGGGAGAGAAAAAAAAGAGAAAATATGATGCCTAAGGTGGGAAAAAGTTTAGATAGATCATGGTGAAGGAAAGATTTAGGAGGGAGGCGAGATAGGGAGGAAGGGACGTGAGAGGGACGGAATATTAAGATGGTGGAACGGAGATGGACAGAAATTTAAAAAATAGGACAGTCGTAGAGAAGAGGCAAAGTATGCGGAGAAAAAAGATTGGGAGAGGCAAGTTGAAGGAAAATGAATGTAAGTGAGCCATTGAAGAGTTGTGAAAAACAGAAATAAAGAGTCTATGTGAAATTGTGAGGAGAACTAGGAGAAGGAAAGCTGGAGAATAAGAGGTTGAAGTGGAACAAGAGGCGGGCATGTGGGGCGAAGAAGAATGCAAAAAACATCGAATGGTGAAAAAGGACAGAAAAAATTGAAAGAATGCAAGAATCCGAAAGAAATAAAAAAAGAAAAAAAGAAGGGGAAGAAAATAAGTGAGGGATTAGGAATGGATTGGAGGGGAGAGAAGGGATGAAAAAGAAACGTGGGGGGGAAATTAAGAGGATATATAGTGGAATGAATGAGGCGGAGAGGAGATAGGAGGTATTCAAAAGGAGATGGGTTGAAGAAGGGTACTCAG
>JABUQX010075702.1:0-28774 GCA_015478945.1 Trachelipus rathkii
TAAAAAAAAAAAAAAAAACAAAACTACGCAAGTTTAAAAACATACAATCCTATATATATATATATTATATATATAATATATATAGAGATATTATTATATATATATATATTATATATATTATATATATAATATAATATATATATATATATATATAATAGATATATAATATATATTATCATATAAATATATATATATTATATAATATATATTATAAATATATATATACAGCCTATAGGGGGTACAACGTAGAATTTAATTTTCGTCTTAGGGGTACTGATCAAAAAAGTTGAGACCGCTGTTCTAGGACAGAAAAAGAAGAAAGAAAATGAAAGTAATAAATTAAATAAGAAACGTAATAAAATTTTGCATTATCATTTATTAAAACAGTTAAAATAACTCAGTCCCATTATATACGTATTTATATATATATATATATATATATATATATATTATATATAAGATATATATATATATTTGATATATATATATAAATATATATAATTATATATAATATATTATATATATATAAATATAATATATTATATATATTATAATATATATAATAATATATATATATATTTGCGGCACGCCGTTAATGAGAAAGTTAACAGCCGTTAATCCTTAAAAAAAATTAACTGGCTTTAATCATTAAAAGTGTTTATCGTAAAGAATGAACGCAAGTTACGTTAATCGTTAAGCGTAACCGTATCAAAATATGTAGGAATATTAATAATAATTGTGTAATTTTGTCTTTTTTATCAGTTCAACATTTCAATTATTTATGAAAAAATTATATATATATATATTTATATATATATATATATATATTATATATATATATATATATATATATATATATATAATATAATATATATATATATATTAATATATATCAATATATATAATATATAATAATATTATAATATATATAATATATATATAGTCATTCAAACCTAGGTAGGCAGGGTAGGTAAGTCCTACCCAATATTTTTTAAGTTTTAAATTAAAGAAATTAAATGGTAAAAGATACTAAATTTATTAAAAATTTTATATAAATATAAATAAAAGAAACTATTTTTCTCATAAAATTAAAAGAAAACAACCACAATAATAAAGCTATAATAATAAAATAAATTCATTTAGAAATTCTCGTTTCTACTCTGATCATAGGAGTAAAATTCTTTGCTACGGACAGACGAATGACGTCATTTTCTGTATCAATATAGGGAACGTGCGTCGGCTGTCTTACCTAGAAATCGAAAATTATATGAAACTGTGTGAAACAATACGAAAGTCGTATCAGTTGTTTGAATTTTGTAACGAATGGGTCTGATGTTGAATTGTTGAATTTATAATCAACTTTTATAACTTAAAATAATTGAAATAAATGCATAATGGAGAAAAATTCCATTTTATATTAAAAAAAGAAGGCTTAAAAAATTATCTATAAACCATAGCTTTATTTTAAACACTCTAATAGCCTGATAGGCCTAAGAAAATGACTCATTATGGAAATGTACCTAAAAATTAAGTCTTTAAGTCTATTTGGCTAAATATAATGTAATCAAGCTTTTCATACAAAATAATAGGTACGATTATAATTATAAAAAACAAGTTTGTGCGACGCTTTTCGTTAGCTATATATATATATATATATATATATATATATATATATTATATAATATATTATAATATATATATATATTATATTATATATATAATATATATAATATATAATATTATATATATATATATGAGTATATATATATATATATATAGAGTCTGCCTACCCAAGTGTTTTCTTAAGGTACGCCACTGGTGTGTATAGTGGTGCTGTTTTTTAGGAGCAATCTTGATAAGTAGGCCAGAGGTATATTATATATAATTATATATTATATATAAATTAATATATTATTATTAATATATTAATATATATATATATCATATCTATATATATATTTATATAAATTATAATAGATATATAGATATAGAAGTATATGTATAAATATATATATAATATACTATTTATTATTAATTAATATTATATATATTTATTAATTAATATTAATTTTTTAGTTTAGTATGATAATATATATAATTATAATATTGTGATAATATAAATATATATTATCTGAATATATTGGATAAAATGAAGATATATTATATATATAATTATTAAATACTATAATAATTATATATAATATTATATAGTTATTAAATATATCAATATATATTTAATATAAATATAATAAATAATTATAGTGATAATAATGCTTAAAATTAATAAACTTAGTCTCCAACATTATTCTAAATTTGTATATGAAATATAATAAACATCCATACTACTAAAAGTATATTTTTTCATAACCCTATGGCTGGTGAATCGAACCTGGAATCCTTGCAGATATAAATCGCTGTATGTGTATTGAGCCACGCCGCCACGTAATGTAAGCTTATATAATATAATAATGTAATAATGTAAATACTACGACAATACTTTCCTATGATGTAATATATTCTCACAAACCTAATGGGTACAATTGACCATAGCTACTATATTCCCGCTCACACTCAGTACCTGGAGTCACATAATACTTGGTAATCACCAACGACACAAAGTTGAAAGATTATACTTAAGTTCGTGAGATGATCAAGTTGTACGATAATAGAGAATAATACAGCTTGCTTGCAATCTAAATTGTATTGAAATAATAATAAATTATAGGTGTGTAAATACTTTATGAGGTAAGTTTTTTATATTTCAATACAAACATTTAGATATGCTGTAAGCAGATTAAAGCAATTCCTACTATATATTCTGATGTTAACACTTATAATTCAATTAATCACTTTAGTCTGTAACCTATAATGAATTTTGGCCCCTAGATATCCGAAATGTTAAGCGGAAGAGTCATTCTGCTATATAATGTCCTATTTAGGTGATAATTGATGAGATATTTATACTAATATGTAATAATTAAAATTAGTTTTCAATTCTCTTTATTAGCTTCAATCGTGGCGTTAAATTAGGTCGGTCAATACACATACACGTTTATTATCTGCTAGGGTCCAAGGTTACTAAGACTCCCAGTCAGTGTGAAGAATTACATTTATGTCGTGTTTTTATTTCAAGTTATTAAATGTGATATATTATATATTAAATATAAAATATATTATTGATTAATATATATATATATTATATTATATATATACATATATTAAGTTTATAATTTTATTAAATTATAATAAATATTAATAATAAAATATATATAATAATGAATATATTTATAATTAATATAATAATATATTAATTAAATATATTATATATAATATGATTTTATCATCTAGGTTCTATTAATTACAATTAACAATAACATTGAAATATAAACTACAATTCATGAAAATAAATTGTTTTCTCTTGGATTAGCATAAGATACTGCAAGATAATAATTATAATATAATTAATAATAATAATAATAATTAATTAAATATATTAATATATTAAATAATAATAGATAATAATAATAATAATAATACCTAACAATAATTAAATAATGATATTAAGCCTATCAGACGAAATAATTTAGGCTCTGACCTAGCAGAGACGTTTGCCGTCTTGTCAATAGTGATATAAGAATACTTTCCATCAAGACGTAAATATAATCCTTAATTAATTTTTTAAGTATGTATTAATTGTAAATAATAAATATAACATTATGTCTACAATTTACAGTATTTAAATACAAAATATGATATATTTTTTTATAAATTACAATACTTATTAATTAGGTAATCCTTTTATTTATATTATTTTTCTACTAGTGACTAAAAGAAGTCAAAGGTAAAGTATACGATACGAACAGTAAAGTTATAATTGACTTATATTTTTAGAATGGCTTACCTCAGATTGTAATGTATAATAGCTCATTTTCAACCTAAAATTAAGAAAATGTTGGATCAGTATATGGATGATCAAGGTATAATATAATTTAATAGAATAGTAATATAGTAATTAGATAGACCAAAGTTGCTAATAGAATAAAACATTTTGAGCCATTGAGATAAGCGTTTTTTATGATGAAATTTTATAATGAAATAAATAAAAATAGTTGTATTAATACACTGTTATATTGAAATCGATACATCTAAATGACAAATTTTATAATTCTGTATATATAATATGTAAAAATATTTTATAAAACTCGTAAATTAAATATAAGTAATACGGTTATAACGTATATGTAGGGGATATAAAATGTTATTAAACTCTGTTACGTCTTAATTTTCAAATCAAATAAAACTCAATTAATAGTCCGTTACTTCTTTTCGTAATTAACGAAAGCGTTAGTAAAAAGAAAGGTGAAAATAAAAATATACGAGTGTATACTACGACCTATGATTGCGTATACCTACGTATCACGATTATTGATCCCAACTTTAATTTATGAATTTACATATAATTATATATATTATATACCATATATATATATATATTATTATTATAATATATATATATATATATATATATATAAATAAGTACAACCTATTTTACTTTAGTACCAACCACTATTTAATATATATATATATATATATATATAAATATATATATTTATTTATTTATAGTATTAGGTATTTGTAATATATGTAATAAATATAATAATTTATATATATATATATAAACTACTTAGAATTAATACTATATATATATATATATAATATATATATAATTTAATTATCTATTAATATATATATTAATATAATATATTATAAAATATATTATAAATTATTAAAATCAACTATCTAATTTCTTACATATTATACTTCTTGCACATATGTTTATTTATTAATTACATCAAATTTATTTGTCCAGATACTCAATTTGAATGATGTATATATATATATATTGAATAATTATGCCTATAATATTAGTCATTCAAATTCCTATCAATAAATTTAAAATATACTGAAAAACACACATTAGGGACACACATGCATTCACTACTCATGTACATATTTAACCACACACACACCTACACACACACACACACAAAAAAAAAGAAGGTTGCTTCAGGTAGCAATTCAAATTATAAATACATAATAAATTGGCAAGTTTAAAAGTTTAAAATATAATATAGCATGTGTAAAATAATATAATATATTATATTAATTATACTATTAATGTAAATATAATTTTACTATTTATATAACATATTAATTAATATACTATATATATATATATAATATCTCTATATATATATATTAATTAATATATATTATTAATATATTAATTAATATATATATATATTAATATATATTATAATATTATATATATATATATATATATAATTTATTATATATATATTATATAATATTTAATATATATATTAAATTATTATATATAGATATTATATTATATATAATATATATATATATATATTCTTAATAATATATATTTAATAATTTAACTATATTATATATATATATTATATAATCATTCACCTAACATTCTTATATACTCACCAGATCTGGTAGTACGATAATGAGATACAGTATGCATGTCTCAATTGGAATAACAGAAGAGTTATAAGTATGTATAATATATGAAATTAATGAAGTAAAATAAAATCGTATATAATAAAAAAGAATATATAAAGCCCAGCCTTAAATAACTCTACTACTATATATTTATATTAAGTATACTACTTATTTAGTTGAGAATTATACGTCGCCAGTCTAGACAGAATCCACCTTATAGGTACTCACGGAGACGCAACGTAGACCATCACGTATATTGCATCTTAGCTAATGTAGGGTTACTATAGCTTTATCTCAGTCGGGCTAAACCTTCACAAACCCCGCCATTGTACTCCCATTAATAATACTTTATCTTTCACCTCTCTGCTAAACTCACTGATCTCTCGCTCCAGGCATTTCCTTTTACTCTAATCTATACTTCTCACATATTATCTATATTCTTACTCACGGTCTCCATAGTATATATATAACCGTTCGATTTATATTAGCCAACAATTCAATACCACTATTAAAATACATTCCACGTAACCAAATCACAATACTCATTCACCTTTATTAATCACATATTAAATGATACTCACAATACCATATACTCAATAAATAATATATAGTTACTTTCATTGATATTTATCTCTTTATACCCCTTATTACTATTTCATAAAACAACATACAATACTATTCTCTAAATATAACGTTTCCTCATATATTTACAGAATTATCTTTATCATTATATCATACCTACTCACATAAATAATACCTCACCCTTATACTCACGCCCTTAGATTGCCCTCTTAATCAACATTAGTACATTATGTAGATCTCTTAATATCATCTATCATTCCATACCATAGTCTCCACTAATATTCATTAAAATTACTAAAATACACGTTAACAACATACCTTCAATATTATTAGTATATTATAATATATTTATTATATAATTTATATTATATATTATATAATATAATTAAATTATATATATATAATATATTTATATTATATATTAATATATTATATATTTAATATATAATATAAGTATATATATTAATATATTTAATATATCATATACAATATATATTAATATATATAATATATATATATTTTATATATATATATTTAATATATATATATATATTAATATATTATATCATATATATTATATTAATAGTTTATATATATAATATATTATAATATATATATATTAATATATATTATATAATATTATATATATAATATATATAATATTATATAACTATAATTATAAACAATAATAATAATAATTATATATTATAATTAAATAATAATATAATGTATATTATATCTTCTCGATTAATAAATAATATTAATTAATAAAATAATATTAAATAATTAAATCATATAATTATTATAATATAAATATTATATATTAATATAATTAGAATAAATAATTTATATAATATTTAAATAATTACAATATATAATATAATAAATGTAAAATAATAATATATATAATAAATTAATTAAATATTATAATATTAATAATTAATATATAGATATATAATAATAATATATAGTTATATAATAATATTAAATAATTATTTAATTAAAATTAAGTTAATTATATTATATATTATGATCACTCAGGAAATATATATATAGATAATTTAATATTATATATATTAATATATATTATATTATATATATATAATAATTATATAATTATATTAATATATATTATTATATTATATTATAATATTAATATATATTTATATATAATATATATTATATATATAGATATATTACTACTATTCTATATATATTATTTATAATATTATATATATTATACTATATATATATTTAATTTTATGTATAAAGAGATATAACACGCCCTAAGATTTAGCCTATCCTGTAAAACCTTGTATTTAGATCATATATCATCACTCTCAGATTAACTTTGGTCTAACATGGAACAAACAAAAATACGAAGGGGAGTCTGACATAATATCTTTCTACTATATATATATATATATATATAGTATATATATAAAATATATTTAGTATTTATATATATATATAATTATATATTATATTATATATATTATTAATAATAATTATATAATTTATATATTATATATATATATATTATTATTAATATATATTATAATATATAATATATATATTTATATATAGTATAGTATTATATATTATATAATATATATTATATATATTGATTATAATTTTCAGAGGGTTGATCGGAGTTGTACTATAGTTGATAATTTATTTACAATAATAAAGGAGGTGTAGTTCGGAGTCGGATGTCGGTAATTGTATTTGTAAGTATAGTCAGAGTCGGAAGTCGGAGTACCGGAGTCGGAGATCGGAAGTTCATCAGTATAATTTATTTGAATGAGTAGGTGATTAAGTCAGAAGATCGGTGAGTAGATCGGTGTGAGTTACTCGGTTATAATTTATTTGGCTGATAACTACCTCAACCAACCATATTATATATATACATACTGATAAAGACACTAAAGAATTTACATAATAAATATTTAATTAAATAACTAATGACTACTATATGATTAATAGATATTACTTAATTATATGCTAACATTCTATACAATTATTGAGGCTGCTAATCATAATCTGTTACTGTGATAATAAATTAAATTTTATTTACACTGATAGTGTTAAATACCTTTCATCTATATTATTTTCCAATAATAATAATATTATATTCTATTATGTTATTTTACAATATCTGTATCTGTATATATATTTATATTATCCTAAATTTCGATACCATTCAATTTTTCAATAACTAATTTTAGTATTCTTTTTAGTATAATGAACATAATACTAATACTCTGTAATGATGATGTTGATCGTTCTAGCTCTCTCTCTTAGGAATGTCACTTATATTCTCTCGAAGCCAAACAGCGAAAGTTATTATTCTATAAAGATTACGATTTTGGCTTACTAGTTGTCCACATGTAATTCTGGCCAGTTTATTTTAAATATATTATGAATGTTAATTTAATTAAACAACCAAAGTTATCAAAGTGATTGCAAAAAAGTAACTAACATGTTCTTCTTAGCCTCGTAGCTGAGACTGCTCTCGTTCCTTCGAGATTATTTAGTTTCCGAAATTGTTACCATAAAAGTATTCTCTTGGTTCCTGAGACCTCGTTTCCGTCCCACAGTTGCCTCTCAATATGTGTAGTGACGATAGAAATGGAAAATTCAGATTTGTGACGATGTAAGGAAACAAATTAAACACTGCAACATCGAAATAAAAAACAGTTTATCCCGTTTCTTCTGTCTACAAGTCAATGGTTTAATCCGTTGGATTGAAGGACACAGAGGATGTCACTCTGCCCTAAGCTAGAGACCCATGGTTCGTTCTGGTCGGATGTGTGTAAGTGTGAGTGCTCCTTATTTTCTCACTCACCTTCTATGCTGCTGCCTCGCTAATCAAACACAATCTTTACGCCTGCCATAGAACCCTATCCCACTTGCTACATAGAATATAGTCAATCAATTTTACGGGCCCTCTTCTCATTCTCTTGCCTTTTGCGGTGTTCCGATAAACTCCTATCGCACCTGTTACTGCTCGATTAATGTCCTAAATTGATCTCCTGTTGCCTATCAAAGGATCGCTTACATGTTAAATACAAAATAATAAGAGAAATATATATATATTTTTGCAAACACAAAATACACCAGCAAACACTTAATTAAGCATTGTATCACTTTATCATAATATTGCATGTGTACATCATACACATTATCTAACAGTCTTTATGTAATCTTACTTAACTCTTACTGTTTCATTCTGTATTTTTTTCTCTAATTACTAATTTAAGGATTAAGACGAAAACAAATTTTGTTCTCTTACCTATAGAGTACCTCCCTTTATCCAAAGCCCTCGGATTATATCCTAATAATCATATCAGCTTTTTAGCTATGTAGAAATAGAAAAGTCTTAAGAATTTCTCCAGAGTGTGATTCCACCGCTCTAATGCAACAATTCTATAATCCATCTTAGAATTTTACCGGAATCCTTATATCAAATTACTTGCTCTCTATCTATAACAAATACGATCAAATAGAACAAAACCTATAACAATATCTGAGCTTCAGATTATCATCGAAGGCGGAAATTCACTTGGATGTCCAAATATTGAATTATGTTTTACTTCTAGTACATATTATTAATATTAAAAATTCACAATATACTAGTCTGCTATTCTAATGATACTATATAATATATATCTATAGTTATATACTAGAATATATCACCTGTAGATATCCAGTTATATATTGACTCGGCAAGCCGGTAATCTCAAACGGTACTTTTAACATACACTCTCTGCACTCGTGATCAGGAAATACTATCTTATATACTTATGTCTCCTGCTGTCCTCACCCGTATGATCCCAGCGAGTATTTGTATAGTTAATACCCATATTATTATATATAATTTAAATTATATTTACTCATCTTGATTAGTAATAATAATATATTTATAATAATTACGTTATATTACCCTATTAGCATGTGAAAGGTATAAGAAAACCCATATACCAATAAAATAAATTGCATATATACCATTATTTTTGAAAACAAAACATAAATAATAAAATAATAAATAGAATGATCACAATTTAATTATTTTAACTATACTATTAATTCAATTATTTTTAATTTTAATATTATATAATGCAATTTATTTATAATGATATTTATATTATATATATATATTATATATATATATATATATAATATATATACATGGCCGTAGGCAGGGGGTATTTAATTTAGGGGGGCAAAGGTTGAGCGAATTGTATATTATATATAATATATATATATATATATATATATTATATATTTATTTTAATTATATATAGGATATATTATATATAATAGTTATATATATATTAGAAAATATATATTTATATAGTTATAAAATTATTATACACTATAATATTTTATAGTTCTATCTTCTATTAGAACTTATATATATATAATATATATATATATATATATATATATATAATATATATATATATATATATATAATATAGAGAAGAGAGAGAGAAGAGAGAGAGAGAGAGGATTTTTTTCCCTTGGTGCGATTTAATATTTACCAGGTGTTACACATGGGAGCGATAGTAAAATTATCTCTATTTTCAAATTACTGAAACTAAATAAAATGTTTAGGAAGTTAAATTTTTTTGTTAAAACTGGTTTTTACAACTATGATGATGGAACTTAATTCTTTAATATTATAACACTTACATTTTATAAAATAAGGGTAGCTTCGAGCTATATCGTATACGTTTACGTGCTCTAAACCTCCTTCGGGAGACTGAGTGGCTATTTATTATACTGTCAAGGATGGATGAAGCGCATCATTAGCAATCTCTTTAGATGTGAAAGTTGTTTCTAAGAAAAATGCTGTTAAATGTGTGCTTACAAATGTTAAAGCAACTGCGTTTTTGCTGTTTGAGGATAAACAAAGATTTAAATTTAAGTTTGACATTCCCAACCAGTAACGTCATTTAATATTACAGTGAGTCCGAAGAAGAAGAAGAAGATTGACAAGTTATTGAAGAAGTCAATGTGTCGTACCCTGAAGGTAATGGTTCCTGTGAAAGGTCCTTATGAAGATGAAGATTTTTATCCTTGTATGATACCTGTGAGCAGATGCTCTGGTTGTTGCCTCTCCCGCCTCGAGGAATGTGTCCCGTCCAAGACAAGAATCAGGAAGTTTGATGTAATCAAACATTGTTGTGTAACTTATCGTTTCCTTTATTTATGAATACGATTAACGTAGTCAACATGTAAAAGACTTACCATGTTAATGTAAATCTAACATTGATATGATAGATGAAGGAGTATAAGTTCGAAATTATTGTTTACGTGTTTGGTGACATGTGTTAGGTAGTTTACCGCTGTAGGCTGCGGAAGTTTGTTGAATGTTAGTGAGTTTACGGCACGTGAGGCGTGTTTTAGTTGTCGTTGACACTATATTTCTTAGTTCAGCTATCGTTATTTAGCTTTATAAATGTAAAAACGTTGCTTGACGTTACATATATGTTCTGATGGTTTAGTTATCAAGACCTTATTTTGTGTATGTTGATACAACTTTGTTCATGTTATCGTATTGGGTTGGTCTGTCATTGATAGGTTAAACAAAGTTAGTGAAAAATTCTTGTATGAATATTTAACTGTTCAATGTAAAATTTATACTAATATGTAGAGTATGCTTGAAAATAGTCATGAATGGTACGTTTGTATGCCAATGTTATGTTTACTTATCAGGTTTAATGTGAACTTTGTAATGCTACGTAGTTTATTCGAACTAGGTGTTGGTTTAAACTGTCGTTGTACATTATATTCTCAGTTAAGGTCATGTTTTGTTAGCTTTATTATGTAAAAACAATGTTACTTAAGCATATATTCGATGTGACTTATTAATAAAAGAACTTATTTTGGTACTGTTTTGTATGTTTTGTTGTTGTTGTGTAACGATAAATAGTTACTTCTTTGACTGATATAGGCATGTCGTACGTCGTAGTCTTGTTTCTTTCTTTTGATTTGGTTAATTGCAAAAGGATCTCATTTATGCTTTTAATCTGGCTATTACGATATAGTTATGGATCGGTCAGATTTTTTTCGGGTTGCTCGTATGATGACATCTCCTGCTCTAACGAAGGCCTCGTTTACGAGGACCTTCGTATTACCAACGATTGTGTCAATTAGTCATTTTTCGTAAAACGAATGGAAAGCAATATATTACCTTTATTCCAATTGGAGGTGCAAGAATAATACCTTTAATCATGTCGGTTGATAGATTCCTCAAGTATTCGACATGCGTGAAGCTGGGTATAAGCACCTGATGTATGTGTCATTCAGGCATCGCCTCCTAATAAATCATAGTGACAGCTTGCGAGCCTACATAGATCATATTTGATGTGCTTCGACTGCATCTGATAAGTTAAAAGTTATGTATGGTAACGCAAACTATGTTGGGAAACGCCAATGGATGCCTGGTTACAATCAATTTGCGTACGTTATAGGTTTACATTTTTGAAAAAATCTTTTGAAAATATAACAGCTTTTGTTTAACATGAAAACGACTTAAAGTCTTCATCGTAAAGATGTTGTACATTTACGCGAGACTTAATTCAAAGCTCAGTGGTGTAGAGTCTACGTATTATACACGAAGACTTATGGTGGTGTTCCCGTATAATGTCAGTAATGACAGTAATGTCATTAATAACTATCAGCAGGTACGTTTACTTCGTCTGCTGTGCGTGTAGCGAGTGAAGTGGCTGTTTGAAATTCCGTAATTGATGACAGAAAAATGGTTTAAGGTGCGCGAGTCAGGCTGTATTTATACCCATTACATCCTTTCGGATGGAGTTGAATCTCTGGAGAAACAAATAGAACTTGCTCAATTTATACAGAATCGTATGTCCCCTGATAGATGGATTAATATTATTTAATAATAAAAACTTATATGTTTGAATGTTATTATTTATTTAAATGTTCTTTTTATTGAAATTATATTGTTGTATACACCTGAAAACTTGTTTACTGTCCCCTTATGTACGCTTGTTGTTAAGATTTTGGGTTTGGCTGTTTATTCTGGCGAGGGCGGTTGTTGTTAAGTGTACATTTATGTTCATAGTTTCGCTTTACAGAGGAATGAAACTGCTTCTTTGTTTTCTTTTACTCATTAGTATTCAGTTCTTGGTTAGTTTAGCTGTATGCTAAAATTTTTTGTTAAATATTACTATGGTTATCGTAAATTAACATTGTCGTGTTGGAATATGTTATTAAGTACGAACTTGATTATAATGTTTTGGATCTTGTTAGTACTTTACTGTTGGAGTAAGTTTGACCTTTGTTAATTGTTACAGTTTACTTCTGCTTTAGATTGGTGTCAGGCTGTCGTAATATAATTTTATATTTCTTAGTTCCGCCTGTTTTACTGTGGCTTTAATAATGTAAAACTTTGTACGTTAGCTATATCTGTCTGTGTGGTCGTAATTGATAATTACACTCAGGGTATGGTAAATTTTTTTGTTAAATATTTAACCCATGTTAATGTAAAATTAACAATGTTTAGTTTATGAGACGATTGCTTGACCAATGGTTGAATAAGTTACGTTTTCTGGTATGTATGTAGTTATCTTTACTGTTGTTAGTGTGAAAACTGTTGTTAACGTGACCGTTTTATTTCCTGGTTAAATGTTTAGTTTTGTCGTTGGGGTTATTTTCATGAGTTAGATATGCTTAAGTAACTGATTAAGTGATGTTACTGTGTCCAGTGTAAGTTAGACGTGATAATCAGTGTAGAGATATGCCTTGTAAAATAAGTAGAATATGGTTACGTTTGCATGCATGTTTTAGTTACTTTAAGTTGGTTTTTGAAGTGTGGAACTTGTTAATGTTAAAGTGTGATCGTCGTGAAGTTGTGTTAGGTTTGTCTTGTTACATTATTTTCTTCTTTCATGTTACCCATGTACTTATTTGATGTGAAAACCTATATGTTTAAGAAAATATTTCTTCTGATTCATATGATATGTAACCATTAGTTGTATAAATTTTGCTAAATTGTTCCTCGTGTCGTGTAAGGTTAACGTTATACAGTTTAGTGAGATGCTTACATCAAGATAGTGTTGTAAATAGGTTAGCTTTGTATGCATGTTGGGTTACTTTACTGTGTGTAATGTGGACCTTTTGTTTAAGTTAATCGAGTTTATTCATTTTTAAGTGCGGGTCAGGTTTTGTCTTTGTGCTTATATTTCATTGAGCTCAATGATCTAATAAGTTTATTAATGTGAAACTTTGTGTACGGTTAACATATATTTGATTGATTCTTTGCTATTAAGGACTTTGATTTTAATGTTTATGTTATTCCAAAAATGATACTCGAAATGTGACTTGAATCAATGATCAATAGATCAATACGTTCAAGTTGGATGGACAGTAGGGTGTGCGATGGGGGTTGTGATGTTGTTTGATTACTGATGTTACTGATTAGGGTGTAGTTCAAACGTATCATTTAGTAATAATTTTGACTTGAATCAAAATCAATAGGATCACTAATCACAACTTGTGACAGAGTAGGGTGGCGGAATGGTGTTGGATGTGGTTTGATTTACCTGATTTATCCTGATTAGGGTATATGTAAAAGCATGACATTTAGCTTAAATTTGACCTTAATCAAAGATCAATAGATCAATTAGATCAATAGAGTCAATAGATCAATAGATCAGACCTGGACAGAAGGGTGCTTGGATTGTGGTTGATTTATCTGATTACGGTTTTTAGGCGTATGTAAAACATACAATATTTTATAACATAAGGGAATAGTTTGATATTGTTATTTGTATGTAAAGGTTTTTTATTTTAATTGTATAGATATTTATTTTATTTAGTATTGTTTTCTTGATGGTCTTTGAAAGCATGTATTTGTCGATAGAAATTCTACAGACCAATTAAGCATGATATAAGAAGACACTCATATGTATCATTACACAAATATTTAATACCTCGGTACCGCAACCGGAGCCAGCACCGGTGCAGCTGTCAACACGTACTCCTCTGAGTCATATTCCTTCTCCATTCTTTCCTTTTCTTTAATTCCTCTTTTTCTTCTTCATTTCTCCTTCGACCTCTGTTTTTGCACGTTCTGTGCTTCTTTTTTCAGTCAGGACCCCCTAATGGGGGGTCCTAGACACTCCTATTATCTGACTTAAAATCATAGATCGAGATCTAATCGGGTTTTCGATAAATCCTCTAATAATGGACACCAACATTGTTTGTTATACGATGTTCTTAACTCGGTCACTGCAATGGCTCCATCTAGTCCGGTGCTGAGCCACTCTCACAGATTCAACTATTTCAAGTATTCATGTAAATTCTAACTCGAATCTCTCCACCAAAGTTCTAGCCATTACGAACATGCTTCGATTTTTTAGGGGGAGAGGTCCCTTCGGGGGACCCACGGGACGTAACCTCGTCACGACGAGGTTACATTCATGCCCCATCTAAACCCCTTCTCAAATTTTAACTACTGATACGATATGACCTAACCCATGTAATAGTATGTATTGAGCATAGGCTGAGCGGAGCCGGAGTCCTAAAATATTGTCTAATTATATGATATAATAATAATAATGCAATAATAAATATAATAATAATTAATAAATAAAACGAATAAAAATAAAATAATAATAATAATAATAATAATAATAACAATTAATTAAAATAATATAATTATTATATAATAATTAATAATAATAAATAATAAAATAAACATAAAGCTTCAAGTACTGAATGCCAGACTCGTAACGGTGCGGTGCGTGCGGTCTGGAGGCGGTGCGATGCGCGGACAGCGGTGCTTTGAGATAGGCTACCTGTAGAGAACAGGGTACGAGATGACCGCGAGGCTGACCGCTAGTCGCTCGAAATGAGAGCATCCGTGATCCAAATTCTTTCGACGTTAATAAATATTAATGAATAATTAATAATAAAATAATTAATATATAAATAATGAATAATAATAATAATATAGATAATAAATAATATAATTAAATGTGTATTTAATGTGTACGCACGCACAGAGGCGCGCGTAAAAAAAATAATTTTGAAAATACGACTGAAAAATCAATTATCTTTATGTCCTCAAAACATGGGTTCTTCTCAGCTCGCTGATAATAACACTACAGCTCGTAATTCGCAAAAGTGGGCGCTGATATATTGAGAGCGCCATACTACTATACTATTTATATATATATATATATAATAATAAAGTATATATATATCTAATATAATATATTAATATATATACTATAATATATATAATATATTGATATAGTATATAGTAGTGACATTTATAAGAGGTGACTATACTTATATGTTAGTTAGGTAGTTTTAGTTAGGTTTAGGTTAGATTAGGTAGTGTAAGAGTATTGTTAATGTATTACTCCAATAAAGAGGATGTTTATGTGAAGTTGTATGCTTGTTTACATTTGTTATTTAGTTCTGTGTTCTTTGGTGTGAGTCAGTATCCTGTGTTGAGTGTTTATAATAGTTTTAAGATATATATATATATATAGTATTATATATAATAGTTTAAATATTATATATATGAATAAGGATAATAATATAAATTAGTATATTATATATATATATAATATATATATATATATATTATTAATATAGTATATATAGTTTGATGTATAACTGTACAATGAAAATGCAATACCCGCAATCAATTTGTATTTGTAAATGACCCCCTGATTGGTTGTTCTTATCACCATGCTAGGATTACGATCCTCTGGACCCTAGCAGGATGAGCAATTCAAAGGTTGTTTACTCTCGGTACGCCATTACGAGACAAAAAAAAGAATCTCGTAGAATTACTTCTTACTCCAATGCAGGGCTAATTTACTTAAGTACTTCTTTTCCGCTCGCACTCGTAGTAAGCCAGAACAGGGTAACCTCCGCGCATGGGGAATAATTAATACCAGAGACCGGAGTCATTATATTACATAAAGAAATGCATATACCCTGCAATCAATTTTTTATTTGTAATATATGCCCCTGATGGTATTCTTCAGCATCTTGGGATATCGATTTCTGGATCCTAGCCAGATGAGCGTGCAAGTGTTGACCACTATCTACGCCACGACGAGACAAAGAAGAATCCGAAATGACTTCTGACTGTCCAATTGCAGAGCATCTACTACGCTACTCTCGTCGTGACGTGTGGTCAGAAATACTTGCCCGCTTCACTTCTGCTAAGGACAGGATCGAATCCCACATGGTGAATTAACATCCAGGGTATTCTTACAAATAAAATTGATTGCAGTGGTATTGTCTTTCTCTTTGTCATAACGATAATACCTCCGGTCTCGTATTATTATTCCCCTGCGCGGTATCGTTGCTGTTTGGCCCCACTCCGACTGCGAGCGGACAGAGTCCTTAGTAATGCCCTTGCTTGGACAGTGAGGAATTAATATTCACGGAGTTTTTTTGTTCTCGTAGTGTGTCGTAGAGGTAACACTGAATGCTCATCTGTCTAGGGTCCAGGATCGTATACTAGCATGGTGATAATACATGGCTTGGTATATATTTCACCACAGCGTGGTTACCCTGTTGGCCTACGCCCGAGTGCGAGCGGAAAGAGTACGTATTAATGCTCTGCTTGGACAGTTAAAGAATTCTCGATTCTTCTTTGTTCGTCGTGGTTTGGTCAACACTTTGCTAAGCTCATTTTCTTAGCTTCCAGGAGTCGTATCCCCGAACATGGTGAAAAATACATCAGGGGTATTGTTACAAAAATTGTATATATATATTAAGTATATATTAATTATATTATATATATAATTATATATATATATATATATATGATATATTATATATAGTATATAAATTTATTATTAATATATTTAGTATTATATATATATATATATTTATATACTATATATATTCAAATCCTCACAGCGCCTAATTTTTGGCCTGAATTTGTTGCGTCACGCCGACTGATCCGGTGTCGAGGTCTCGTCTACGGCGTAATTTTTAATTTGACATCTACATCACAGGTTTTTTCGGCAATATATCTATGTCATTAGTTTGAGGCCCTTTCTGATGTAACAATTCACTTGTAGTTCGGTGTTCTTTAATCTCGCTTTTAACATCGGGTAAATAGAATTATTAAAAATTCAATACTTTAAAATGTGTAGTTCTTCAACATGCTTTCTCTAATACTACTGATCTACATCTTTATATATATATATATTATATTAAATAATAGAATAAATAATATATATATTAAATATTATTATATATATATTATATATAAATATAAATATATATATTAGTATATTATAATATATATAAGATATATATAAGTATAAATATTATATAAGTATATATATTAATATACGTATAGAAACCTGAGTTAAAACCATGCTTCTACAGCATAAATATTATAATAATATTATTTTAATATATAGTAGTATATATATATATTATATTATAATATAATATATATATATTATATATATATATATATATATATATATGTATTATGGTCATGGGTGGGTTTCCATATATTGAGAACATAACACTTTACATCTAGAAATAAATATTCATTTTATTAATCAGGAGACATTTTACCTTGATAATAAAAAAAAAAATAATAAAAAAATATACGTTTTTAAATAAATTAAATTTGTAAAAATGTTAAAAAATTAGTTTTTTTGTAAGCAAATCGAGAGATACGTCCCGCTCACTCTGATAAAAAAAAACACATAGACAATATAGGATAAAATTGTGTTTTTTTTTTAAAACTAGCGCATACCTCCGGTGTAAACAAGAACGGATTGATAGGTCTGGGGTTCTCGGCCTACCGGGGACGACGGGGGTGACTTTGCTCCCTTCTGTCCCTCCGTCGGCTCAACCCCCTAAAGATAAGAATAAAAACTATAAAAAATAATATTTGTCCAAGCGGATAAAAAAGTGGTACTTGGCAACTTTTGGTCTCGAGACTTACTGCATTTCAAGTCCAATTCAGAGCGTGCACATTCTCAGGTCTAAAATTTTACTTAATATATAAAGGTGCTATTAATAAATATTATAATAAATTTTTTTTAAGTTTCTTCGATGAATTTTTAGCTAAATCGAAAAATTTATTTAGTTTTCCTTCTAAGATGTTATAGTTTCTATTACATGCCTAACTCTTCGGGATCTGGCAATAAATATATTATTATATCTATATATTTATTATATATATATAATTATAAATATATATTATAATATAAATAAATATATATATATTATAACTTAATGCTTTCTCTAAACACAATTTTTTATTATTATATTCATTTTCATTTCAGATATCGATTTTATTGTTTTTATTTTTTATTTTGGAATTTCTGAACTAACAAATTTTTATCTTCCATTTTTCCATTCCATAATATAAAAGATAAATCTTTAGAATATTTCATTCATAGTTCTGATCTTCTTATTTATATTTATATTTTTTATTTTTTTTTTTTTATATTTTTTTTTATATTTATATTTATTATTTTTTTTTTTTATTTTATTTTTTATTATTTATTTTTTTTTTTATTTTTTATTATTTATTATATTATTTATTTTTTATTATTTATTTATTTTTTTTATTTATTTTATTATGTTTTGTCTATCTTTCTTCTTGATATGCTATCTTATTTATATACTAAATATATATATTATACTAGTTTTTCATTGTGAATATTATTTATTATAATTATTTTTGATTTCGCAAGGCATGTTTACCTCTTATCTTAATTTTTTTATTCTATAATTTATTTAATGTATACTACTCTTATAAAGCATTTGAGTAATTTTAGTTCTTGTCATTCTTAGTATATCTTTTCTTTTATTTCATTCTATTTTTAAAGTTTGCGTATATATATATTTTTTTATTATAATTAATGAGTTTTAACTGATACAAATCTTTTCATTATGTTTTTTCTTATTCCTTTTATTTTTTTATGCCTATTGGATGTTTTATTTCTCTCCTTATTTTTTTTTTTTTTCTCTGTATAACACGTTAGTGAGAATTTTGTCGTTTTACCCGTTGGATATCTTTATTTTTTAAAATATATCGATATTTTTTTTCTATCTTTAAATTGTCACGTTTATTCGTTGCGTATGGATCTCCTTTGATTATATCAGTTGCTGTTCCTCAACCTTTTTCTTCTCCTGTACCCCTTGATTATGCTTTTTCATGTATTAGTACATTTTTTTTCCTTTTACTCATACCCACACCCTGCCATTTTACCTTTCCAAAAAATGTTTTGTTTTTTTCATTTATTAATAATGTTCTTAGGGGTATTCTTAATAATCAAAATACTCAAATTAATGACATTTTATAGCTTTATTGTGATTTTACAATTTTTAAAATTTGTTTAATCATATTTTATAAAATGAAAGTATAATGACAATACATCTAAAGACGCAGTCTGTCAATTAATAAGAAAACATATGTAAACACAAGCTTGACACCAAATAAAAAATATTGTTATACCACATTAACATTAAGATAAAAGTTATAAAATTTTCCAGCTTGATATACAAGTCTTTGAACATTGGTCATGATAATTTCATTGGTATTTTTCCGTCATACCAATATTATTCAAGTACTCTGAACGCGGTCTGCCGATACCACCAGGGGTATCCGTACTCCAGTTGGAAACGTCTGCTCTAGATATACTAAGAAAAAAATTGATAATTATTCATACAGGATTGTTTGCAAGCATTTTAACAATTTTAAATTTTTCAAAGCGTTATTTTTTTTTTTTAAATTTCATTTGATATAACAATTCATCACTGATTAATAAATAATTATTTATTTTTCCCTGTAACATCTTTTCGGATTCACCCTTTGTATGATGTTATTGCTTTTCGGGAGGCTGACGCTTAAGAATATATAGAGTATATTTATATTATATTATATAATTGATTAAATAATATATATATATATAGGTTAGTTTAATGGGTATAGTAAGGATATATTTTTAGTATAAGATATACTAGTTAATATTATATGTAAATATCTATTTACTATTATATGTATAGTATGATGAAGATATAGGTATATAGGGATAGTTATATATGTATATTTAGTGATTTTGACAATTGGTATCTGTGTCAGTTTGAATTTTTTTTTTTTTTTAATATATTGTCTAGTTATTTGAGTTGTCTTAAACAAGTTCATTTAAGGTTGTAAGGGTAATCAGTGATCAAAATGTATTGTAGGTAGATCCTTTTTTACTTTTACACTCAAGTCAGTTTATTTTTTTTTTTAATCTTAGTTTTCAGTTTTAATCTATTTTCTGGATGAATTGTTAATCCGCAAAATGATGGGAGAAATTCTCTCGGCTTCCGGGGAACGACAGGGTTAAAGACGTATGCTCCTTCCCCTTTCTTCGCGGTGAAGGTTCTCCGTGGATATCTCCCCATCTTGGTTAGTGTGGGCGCCGGAGTGTTCCCTCCGCCCCTTTCCCCTATCGGTGTAGTTGGAACGTCCGCCCCTCGTTGGCTCCCCTTTCTTGAGCCCCCTATTTTTTATTTTAGTATTTATTTTACATATTTTTTGTAAATACGGTTTGCTGATTCCAAATATGTATTGGTTTTTCTGTAAGTGTCGTACTTTACAAGATATTTCATTTTAAAACAAATACTAAAAGTGATTTTAAGATAAACAATATTCAACTTATTTACGAACTTTGTATTATGTCAGTTTTGCTACTGATAATTAGTTGTAATCTACAATTAATTGTAATAGCAATATATTAAAAAAAAGAAAAAAGAATAAAAACTGTACCAAAGTCTAAATGACAGTCAAAAGGGCCTATATATATTATATATATATATAATAATATATATATATTAATATAATATATAAAAATATATTTTATATATATATATATATATATATATTATTTATATATATATAATATATATAATTTATATATATATATATACGTATTCAGCGCGGCTTCTTAGGGAAGCACAGGAGGCCGGGCCTCCTCTTAAAAAAAAATAAAACAACCTAATGTAGATAATATAATTCTAATGTACTATTTCCTACTAATAATTAATGCTTAAAAGTATATCCAAGAACGCTATTTTCTTAAGATCATTCTATTCTCTGTGCGACAACATATTTTCATAAAGACAATGACTGGGGAATTTTGATTTGTGCCTCCAAGAAAGCATAATTATAATGCTTTCCAAACACTGGTTGTCATGGCATCGTAAAAGAAACTTATTCTTATTCTCTATGTTGAGGGTGTCTCCACAAAGCCTTCTCTCACTATTTGGAAAGAAATCCAATTTTAAAAAAATTAAATACAAGACCATTAAGTTGCTATTATATAAAATATATATATATAGTAATATATCATATATATAGATAATATATTATTATATATATATATATATATATATATAGTAATATAGATAATATATATTGAAAGAGAGAGAGAGAAGAAGAGAGAGAAAGAGAGAGAGAGATTAGGAGAGTAGAGATAGGGAGAGAGATTTAACCAAATTTACTATATTTTTTGTTATTCAATTTAGTTGTAATCTTTGGAATCTTTTTAATAATACCTTTTTGTGAAACTTAGCAATTTTCAAGAGAAGGAGGCACAAAAATAATATTTATTTTCGAAATATATATATAGAACAAGATAACATTTTACCCATCTTCTAGTTCATACATAAATTAATAAATTCAATTAATCTTTGAAAAAAAAGTTACAACCTAAAATACTACAAACCCCCGAAGACATTCGCTACGAAAGTTTCTTCTCAAATACTGGAAAAATACAGTGCTGATTATTATCAAACTAGCTCAAAAAAGAAAAAGCACATATGTTATTCCAGCATCTAGTCATTATTTCATGTTATTTACTTATGTTTATATTATTACACAACATAATTATTATAAAATTATTCGGTTATCCATCCACATCTATTTAGCATATAATGTTAGAGGTATCTTTAGTTTTCTTTCAAATTCAGATATTAGAATTTAAATATAATGATATTTTTATCCGAAATTTGCATTAAGAACAAGGTACATTTTTATTTTAATTTTTTTTCTAAATTAAACGATGTTAATTGATTCTTACAGGAATAGAAAAAACAACTTGGCAAAAATAAATTCCGAATATGATTGTATACTTCCGTCTGAAATTTGCTCCTATTGGAGAGTACGAACCGTTTACGAATTTTATAATTGATTAAAATAGGGTTATCCAATGCGAGATGCTTACACTTTGTTTAATTTACATAACTTTCATTATACAATAATGTATTCTCTTCAGAGACCTAATTTTCAACAAAAAAAAATAAGAAAGTTTTATCATTAACTGCAAAATTTGAGAATAATGTTCATTTTCTATAATAACCCTCCCTCCTAACTCGGCTAAGCAAGAGTAGCTACGAGTAGGAGTCGCTCTGATATACTGTATATTTATATATAATATAAAATATATATATATATATATATATATATATATATAATTATATATATATTATTATATATTATATATATATATAATATATATAATATATATATAATATATATAATATTATATAAGATATAATATTAGATATATATAGATATTATATTATATAATATATTATATATATATATATAATATATATTAATATTATAATATATAGGTATATAGATATATATATATTATAAATATATATATATAGTAGCTTGAAGCCTCCCCTATGTTTCGGTTTCACGAGCCCCGCCTGATGAATATATATTTATATATATATATTAAATATTATATAAGATATTAGTATATATATTATTATATATATATATAATTATATTATAATATATAATAATATATATTTATATATAATAAAAAATTAAATTTAGTTAGTTAATAAGAATAATCGTCATTAGTTATTTCAAAAATATCTATTAAATCTATTGTCGTTATGCCACAACAACGTTAATATTTTAAAATAAGGCTACTGAATACGAAAAATAATAAAATAAACATACGATACTTCCAAGATAGTTTGCATTGCTGCCTCACCAAATAAATTATAAAAAGGACGGAATTTGTAAAATAAGTTATATGATATAGTAATGGAATTGAATATATTTTTGCTTAATGAATATCATCTTTCCCTATATAATAATATGATTATATATAATTATTATTATATATATATTATGTAATATATATAATATAATTAATATAATATATATATATATAGTAATAAGTAATATATATATATTATGATATATTTATGAACTTGTCCCTTGTAAAAGATGTTAACCAGATATATTGAAGCCAAAGATAAGAATCTATTTTTTTCGAGTATTCAAGGCATAGAGCATCAGAGATGCCAAAAATTAGTTTTTTTGTCTTTTTTTAATAATATGTGAATCCCAATATTAAATCGCAAAGATGAAAAGAGTCCAGGGTCTCTCGGCTTTAGCGGGAGCGATGGGGGGACTTCGTACCCCCTCTGTCCACCGTCGGTAGAGCTAAAAAAATTTAATATATAAAAATTACATGAACAAAAAAGTAACTTGTTGGCAAGCTCTCGCTCTTCTATTGGAGTTTTAGCTAACACGTATACTGCAGGATCTACGAGTAGGTTGAGCGTTTTTCGACTATTAGTCTTTTATTAATATCCTTTAAAGGATAGTGCCTATAAATATATAATATAAGTATATATAAATATAGTATTATATATATAATATATTATATTATATATATATATATAATAATAATTATAATATATATAGTTATAGTATATATATATATATATTATAGAATAATATCATACCATGTGTATATATAATAATATATAATAATATAGTATAATATAATATATATATAATTATTATATATATATATATATTATTATATATATTATATATATATATATAGTATAATTAATATATTATGTGTGGGTCAGCCTCTAGATAGAGCCCACAATCCATACTCAAAAACTACAGACAGCTACATGAAAAGAATACATGCTGGAATGCTGGTCCAATTTAGTGCGGAACATTGTAACAAAAAAAAAAAAAAAAAAAAAAATATTATAAATTAAGACAACCCGATTCTTCCCATTTTGTCTGTATTTACCCTTGATATCTTTTTAGTTGAAAAAAATAGATCATTTTGCAACCTTAACGTTCACTCGTAGCGATGGAGCTCTTGATCTAGATCAGTGCTTCCCAACCTTTTTCTTCTCCTGGTATCCCTTGATTAGCTTTTCATGTATTTAGTACCCCTTTTACTATAACCCAACACCCATCCATTCATCCCTTCACGCAAATAATGTTTTTTTCAAGTAGTAAATTCTTAGGGTTATTCAAATAATCAAAATATCTCATATTAATGACAAGTTTATAGGCTTGAATATCGTTGATTTACATTTTAAATAAAATTTGTTTCAATTTTTATAATAGTCTAACATCAAAGCTAATAAAAACAGCATTAAAAATAATTTGTAACCACATTAACTTATGATAAAAGTTTATAATAATTTCCAGCTTGATATACAAGTCTTTGAACATGGCTCATAATAATTTCAATTTTTCAATTTTTCCAATATTAATTTTTTTCAAGTACGCTGAAACCGCTGCCGAGTACCACCGGGGTACCTATCCCAGGTTGGGAAACGTGCTGTTCTAGATATAAAAAAAATGAATAATTATCATAACAGATTTTCCAACATTTTAACAATTTATATTTTTCAAAAAAGTGCGTTATTTTTTAATCAGATAAAATCCTTCTCCTGTATTAAAAGATTTATTTATTTCCTGTAGCTGTATTGTTTTTTGTTACATGCATGTTGCTTTCGAGATGAAATATATATACTATATTATTAATATAGATTTATATATATATAATATATTAATTATATTATAACTAATATATATAATATTAGTTATATATATATATATATATTAATAATATAATATATAGTATTATAATATATATAGATATATATATATATAAATTATAGTGACATATCTGTACTCCGTCAGTTTGAATTTTTTTTTTTTTAATATCTTCTATAAATTAACTTAACAATAAATTTACGTGTTAACGCACATGATTCAAAAATATACTTTTTACGTTTACACTCGTCAGTTTTTAAATTTTTTTTTTTAGACTTATAAAGGAATACCCAGGGTAAACCGAAAACATGGCAGGAGCGGTGCTCTGGGCCTTCCGGAACGACAGGGAGACTATTTCCCCCCCTCCGGGAGGGTCTCGAACCCCACTTCTTTGGTTTTGGTGTCGCGGGGGTTCCTCGCCCCTCCCCTACGGTATGGAAAACGTCCCCCCCCTTTCCCGCGGCTCGAGCCCCCTATTTTTTTTTATTATTTATTTTTACATATTTGTAATAACCTTTATACGCTGATTCAAAATATGTAATGGTTTCTGTAAGTCCGTACTTTACGAGATATTTCATTTTTAAAACAATATTTAACATAAAGGTGATTTTTAAAAAAAATATTTAAAATATTCGAATCTTTTAATAATAATTTGCCACTGAAATTTAATACTAACGTCATATAATATGTGCAAGTATATTAAAAAAAAAAAAAAAAAATGCAAAAACTTTCAGCATTTTAAACAGAAAAGGCCTATAATATCATATATATATATATATATATATATATATTATATATATAAAAATAATATATATAAATATATATATATATATAAAATTATAATATATATATATATATATAGTATATATAGGCGGGCTTCGGGTGAAGCACAGTGAGCCGGGTTCTTTCCTGCTAATATAGAAATATTAATTTATTGACCAAGGATGTTAATATTGTTAACATAGATGTCATGAGTGTTTACTATTTAGGGTTAGTGTATTAAATATAGTATGTGTTTATAGTGAGGTTTATTATCTGCGAGACGTTCTAGATGGTTTAGTCATTAAGATATATGGTCTTGCGTTGCGATAAGTCTGTATTGATGTTTCATAAGGAGTCATTTGATCTGAGGATATTTGTGATTGTGCCTCTATATGAGTAAGTTGTGCATATAGTTGGATGATTGTGAGGCTGCTGCCTAACACACGTTTGTCGATGGCAACGTAAAGAAGACCTGTATGTCTTTTATTTCTCAGTTTGACGGATTTGTGCGACAAATGCGCTCTTCTCTGCGGAGTAGTTGCAAGAATCCATTTTTTAAAAATAAATAAAAAAAAATATTAAATATATATCTATATATAATTATATATAATAAAGTATATTATATATATATATATAATAATATATATATATAATTATTAATAATATATAATATATATATATATATATATATATATATATAATATTTGAGAGAGAGAGAGAGAGAAGAAGAGAGAGAAGAGAGAGAGAGGAGAGAAGAGAGCAGAAGAGAGAGAGGCAGAGAGAGAGAAGAGAGAGAGAGAGGAGATATACTTTTAAAGATCCCTTTACATATTTTGTTTATTTCTATAAATTTTGAATTCTTTAATAATAACCTTTTCTGTGTAAACTTAGCAATTTTCAAATGAGAATGAGGACAAAATAAACCTTATGTTCGAATAGTATAGATGAAACACGATAACATATTACCTCATTCTTAGTTCATCATTAATCTAAATAAATATCTAAAATCTTAAATAAAATTTTACACCTTTTAACAACTGTATAATCATAAACATTGCGCTACGAAAGTTCTTTAAAAGGAGCTCTACGGACTGCAATTTCAAATCCACGATTTTCAAAACACCCATTCAGAACGAGGAATGCACAATATGGTTCAGCATCTAGTTCATTAATCATTTATTATTTATATATTATTAACAAAATAATTATTCATAAATATTTGAGTTATCCATTTCTTACAGTTCTCTTTTAGCATATAATTGTTTAGGTATCTTGTTTCCTCTTCAAATTCAATATTAGAATTTAAATATTAATTATTTGTTTATCCGAAAATGTGCTTAGAACAAGTAAATGTGATTTTAATTTTTTTTTTAGAATTAAAGGCTGGTTTATTAAATTCTTAGACAGGAAAAAAAAACACAACTTTATAAACAATTAAATTCACGAAATGTATTGGTAATACGTTAAAAATGGTTGAGCAATTACCAATAGCTACGATTCGTTAGGTGTTATAATTGATTAAAATAGGGTTATTCAATGGATGATGCCTACACTTTTTGTTTAAATTTTACATAATCTTTCTTTTACAAGAATTATGCTTTCAGAGACCTATTCACCAAAAAAATAAGAAATTTTTATATAACTGCAAAACTTTGAAGAATATCGTTCATTTATATAATAATACTCGTGTAAGCACGAGTACACGATGATGATCGCCTCTGTATTATATAGTATATAATAATATATATATATATATATATATATATATACTATAATATATATATAATATATATATACTATAATAATATATAAATATATATATAAATATATATATATTTATATATATATTTATAAAATATATAAATCTATAATTATATATATATATATAATATAGTATATACTATATATATAATATAAATATATATATATATTATATATGATATATAATATAGTATTTATATATATATATATAATATATAATATATATTAATATATATCATTATATTATATATATATATATTATAT
>JABUQX010075703.1:0-5000 GCA_015478945.1 Trachelipus rathkii
GTGTGCCCAAACTGTAACACACAGAAAATTCATGAACTGGTAAGTTAACAATAATGATTTTAGTCTAGAACCAATAGTATATATTTTTATATATATATAGTATTTAATTATTATAATTTATATTAGTTATATATATATAGTATAATATATATATATAGATTTAATATATATATAATAGATGCTATATTAAAGGTATATATATAATATATATATGATATATAATGTAAATTTATAATGTATAGGGTATGTAAGGGAGGCTTTAAGGGTGTGAGGAGAGGGTGTAAAAAGGGTGTTTGGTGGTGGGAGGTGTGAATGGAATTAAAGATGTATGACGCTAGTGAAGGGTGTGTAGGGGAAATGGTGTCAAATGGTGATTGGTTAAGGATTAATAGCGGAGTGAGACAGGGTTGTGTTATGTCTCCTTAGGTTATATCAATTTGTATATGGAAATGGTGTACTGAAAGAATTAGAGGTGGGGATGGTAGGAAATAGGTGTTAGAATAATGGAGATGAGTGGAGGGTGGCCCTAACCTATTATATGCGAGATGATTTGGTTCTGTGTGCGAATCTGTGAAGAAAATTGAGAAGGATTGGTTAGAGAGATTTGCAGGGTATGTAAATACAAGGAGAGGTTTGAAAATAAACGTTAGATAAGAGTAAGGTTATGGTTGTTTGAGTGAGGAACAAGTCCTCAGTGTGGATAGTTTATGTATAGATGGTGAGTTTCAGCTGGAGCAATGATGTACTGAGTTTTAAATATATTATTTAGGAGGTATGTGTTGGATGAGAAGGAACGGATGATGCAAGAGTGTTAAGTAGGAAAGTTTGTGAATGGCAAGAGAAAGGTTGCTGAGAGTGCAATATTTAAAATCGCTGGTAGAAATGTAAAGAAGGACTAAAAGTCTTTAGAGTGGCGCTAGGGTATTACATGAGGGTATGTTATGTTGTTGTGTAATTGTATGGTAGTGAGACTATGGTTAGGAATAAGAAGTATGATTCTAAAGTTCAATGTGTTCAGATGGAACAATCTTAGGGGGATCGTGTTATTTGTGAGAAGAATTAATAAAATTAGGATGAATCGTAGCATTAGTTAATTGTGTGGTGTGAAGAAAGGGTATATGAGAGAATAAATTGATATAGTATGTTGTAAATGGTTTGGTCACGTGGAAAGGATTGAAATGATTAGTCGGTTGGTTAGATTGCGGAATGTATATAGTGGAGAGTGTGTTGTTGAAAACCGACCGGCTGGAGACTCGAGAGAAGAGAAAAGTGGAATGAGTCGTGAAGCGAAATTTGAGTCTGAAGGAGAGTATATGTTTGAGTTTGGCTTAGAGGCGATTGAAATAAAGGTGCATGAAAGGAGAGTTTATAATGGCGTGAGTTGTTTTTTGTAATATGGGGGAAGCATGGTTTGTGGCCCACCTGGGCCAAGGAATGTACCCTTATATTTTCTTTTTATCCTATATAGTGAGATAGGTCTCTGAGTCGCGGTTCATCACTGATAAAGCTTTATGGTGAGTGTGATTTTCTGATCTGTGATATAGCTTTCATCTAATTTTAATTGAGATACTATCTGAGGGGTCGCGGTAAGGGCCTGGGCTTTTCTTTTCGACCATTTTTGTACATTAACCCATCACTATTCATTATCTTATTTTTCACTTTTGAATTGCTTGTAGCGCTTTGATTAGGTTAATTAAGGTTACGGTTAAGGTAGATTAAGATAATTAAGGTTAAAAGGGGTGAGAAAGTAAATATATATATATATTTATCTAAATAAATATATATATATATATATATTATTATATATATATATAATATATATTATATATATATATAAGTATATATATATAATTATATATATATATATATATAATAATATATATAATATATATAAACAATAAACACACACACACCAAAATAAAAAACACCCACCATGATCACAACAACACTGACGACAATACCACCAAAATTTAATCCTTTACTATAATGATCAACAAGAAGCCACATAATATAATAAACCTCTACATCCTACATCACACCTCACCACACTGCCCCAAAACCTATACACCAAATCTCACCCCTATCTCAAACCTCCCAAACCTCATAATAGGAGGTGATTACAATGCACATCACCCAACATGGTACAATGCTCAAAGCGCAGACCAAAGAGGAGTTCACTTAATATCAAATCTAGATCATCTAAACATCCTCAGCAATAAAAACTTTCACACTGAATTCCACCACAAACAAACCAATCAAATACATCCCCAGACCTAACACTATGCTCCCCAAATCATCACACAAAACTTCAATGGTCAACACAAACCGACCAAAACTCTGACAATCTTCCCATAATCATAAAATACCAAACTACCAACAAACCCAACCATACTTTCAGGAAAACCTTTACTAATTACAACAAAAAAAAGCCGATTGGACAAAATTCTCAGAATACATAGAAAATAATACACAATCAATAACAATCTCAAATACCACAACACTATACACAGCCATCCAAAACTTCACTTTAATAATTCAAAAAACAGCAAACCTCAGGGATACACCAAAAAATACAACCCTATACTCACCCCCGAAATCTCAAACTTGATTAAACAACGAAACCTACTCAAAAAATCAGCACAACAAACTCAAATTAAAACACAAATCAAGAATTTAAGCACACAAATGACAAACCTAATCAGAACACATACTTCAAATAATTTTCAAACCCATCTAACAAAAAACCTACAAAACACACACAATAATAGAATGTGGAATATAATAAAAATATTAAAAACGCAAAAAACAACCCAACTCACACACACGAATCTATCAAAAATCCAACGCACAATCCCCAGAAACAAAACAACACCCTCGCAACACATTTCGCAAAACAAAGTCATAAACCAACCCATCCACAAAATAGGAAAATAATCAAATCACTTAAGAAAATAAAAAGTAACCACAACCAAACAATAGAAATAACACCAACAGGTATTAAAAACACCATAAAGACAATCAAAAACTCACCAGCAACCGGCCCAGATAACATCTTAAACATCCACATTAAACACTTAAGAAATACTTCACTAGCTCATTTGGTTCACATGTACAATAGTTCCATCAAATTAAATCACATTCCCAAGAGCAATTATCATCCCAAAGTTAAACCAGGAAAAGACCCCTCAAACCCTTCTTCCTATCGCCCAAAATTTCACTGCTATCCACCTTGTGTAAACTCCTAGAAAAGCTCATACTGAATAAAATAAAACCACACATCCCCAAACGAAAGTTCTAACATGACTTCCAACAAACCCATTCAACCACAACAACTCTCACAAACATAACACAACCAATAATAGACGAGTTAAATCTCAGGCCCACATAAAACATTACTCATAACAATCGACATAATTAAGGCTTTCGACACAGTCCTCAAGCACAATCTAATATCCAAAATAATAAAATAAAACATCCCCACTAACTTAAAGAATGATCATCAAACTTCCTATCGGGAAGAACCACTCGAATACAGATTAACAACAAAAAAATTCACGAACAGTAAACACTAAAAACGGTGTACCCCAAAGGTGCAATCCTATCCCCTAAACTCTTCAACCTATTCACAGCAGATCTACCTCAACCACAAACAGACCAGACAAACATAACAACCTACACTGATGACATTACACCATAGCTACTACACACCAGAATCTAAACATAGCATCCCTTCTAACCCAACAATACATCAACCAAACACAGACTTGGCTAACTGACAATGGAATGTCATTACCAAACAAATACTAAATTACGCTAATCACAACAGACCGTCAACTGCTACCAACCCCCAAATTTCCCTAAATAACATCACTATCGTACTAAACAAATCACCCAAAATTATAGGAGTATCACTGGACACACACAAAGTGCAAATGAAGTATGTGGATGTGCTAAAGTAGGAAGTAAGAATGTTAACAGTGAGGGTGGAATGAAGAGGTGATGCAAGCGGTTAAAGTAAAAAAAAAGCGTGGTTGAATGCACTAAAAGCCAATGATGAAGTTTCAAAAGAAAGGTGATTGGAATTATATAAGGAGGGAAACATAATACTAAAAGGTGCATACGTAGGAGGAAAAAAAAGAGGTAAATGAACAGTTTAGAAGGAGGATGAGTGAGGACTTACAAGGGAATAGGAAGCTCTTCTGGAAGGAAGTGCGAAAGGTTAATAATGAGAATAAGGGGAATCTGCTTAGAATAATGAATAGGATGGTGCTTTCGTAACCCTGATGAGGAAGTGAGGGGAGTGTGGAGGAACACTTCCAACCGCATAACATTACAATGGCAGTAATGAAGAGGTGAAATTGAATGTGTGTGGGTTTGATGGTGCAAGAAGGAATAGGTATTTTGGGGATGATGTCATTAATAAGGAGGTAATGGGTAGAGTGAGAAAGTTGAGGAATGGTAAATCCGAAGGTATAGATGAAATTACTGGTGAAATGATCAAGAACGGAGGCGAAATGGTGATTGATTGGATTTGGAAGTTGTGTAACAAAGCGTTTATGGAGGGGGTATAGTTCCGAGGATTGGAGGAGAGCAGTAATAGTACCCTTTTATAAAAGAGTGGGGAGATAAAAAAGGTAACTCATAGGAAATATAGAGTGCGTTATTGAGTGTTGTAAGGGAAGATATATGCTGGTATTTTGGTCGAAAGAGTGCGTCGAGTGACTGAAGGCCTGATTGGTGAAGAACAAGGTGCGTTTAGGAGTGGTAGGGGATGTGTGGATCAAATCTTTACGTGAAGCAAATGATTGAAAATAGGAAGAATAAATTGTATTTAGGTTTATAGATTTGCAACAGGCGTTTTGATAGGACTAATAGGGAAGCTCTATGGCAGGTGTTAGTGATATATGGTGTTGGTGGTTAGCTTCTGAATGGAATCAAAAGTACTTACGACGATAGTGAAGCTTGTGTAAGAATAAATGGAATTGAAAGTGATTGGTTTA
>JABUQX010075703.1:10000-12500 GCA_015478945.1 Trachelipus rathkii
TGGGGGAGATTAAATTTAGCAGGAAACACAGAAATGGAAGAGAATTCCACAGAACAGATGTGGCAGGAAAGAAGGAAGCACAGCAGCGAACTACCCTGGAGTTACCTACATCAACACAAAACTCATGTGCAGACACAGCACTACGAGGGCGACGTAAATTAAAAGGTGGTACACGCGAGTGATAAGCTCCTCGAGCACCTGCCGCTGCGGTACCTGAAAGAGATAAAGCACCAACTGTCGCGCCGCAAAGATAGAGGGTCCAGAGTGAACTGGAAAGTACAGAACGGTTTATAAACCTTTGGCCTTTTGACTCGACCCTATCTAATAGAAGGGTTGACAAGAACTAGCGGAATGTGAGAGCAGTACTCCATAAAAGGGCAGATGGGGCGCTGGATGGCTGGAGCAGCGCTGGGAAGAGGAAAAAACTCGCAGTCTAAGCAGGCTCCCAGTATCTTTAAGGACCGCCCTAGCAACCGATTTGTATAAATGTGGGTTTCCAAGACATTTTTTGTTTATGTTAAGGCCAGGATGTTTATATTGTCAACAGGAGAGACAGAGAACCGTCAAGAGATAGGAAAGTTTAGAAGAATTGTCTTGAGGTATTAATGGACTTTTAAGTTTTAAAATTCAAATTTCACAAGGTTGAGAACGACCCCACCCGGAAATTCTATCAGATCAGCGAGATAGAATCGGAAAGATTAAGACAGAGGCAATTCTAGAAGTAAAAGGAGCAGAATTGAATGAGTTGAAGAATGAAGGGTCGAGTCATCGGCACATGAGTGAATATATGAGTGGATAGAGTGAGAAGATCATTAATGAAAAGTAGGAATAAAGTAGGAGATAAGACAGAACCCCAGATTCCCTATTGACAGAAAGGAAGAAGAAGTCGCCCCATCAATAACAGCCGATATTGAGCGATTTGAGAAAAAAAAGCTGAACATAAGTAAGCAAAGAGAAGGAAACCCAAAGGAGGGCAGCTTGGAGAGGACGCGTGCCATACTCGATCAAAAGCTTTGGATATGTGTCAAGCGCCACCACCAAGTCTCCCCGTAGTTCCTAAGGCGGAAAACCATAAATCATTAAGATAAGGTTAGATATATCGCCAGTAGACCTCGAGCGCCGAAAGCCGTACTGGCGGTCGGAAAGAGAGATGAGATTCCAGATGATCTCTAAGAAATGAGAGTTGAGAAAGGTTTCAAAGATCTTAGATACAGAAAGCAAGTATTGAGAGCTATTGGGCGATAGTTGGAAGGATCAGGGCGGCTTCTTTTTCGGATTGGTTGGACATGTGCGTGCTTCCAGCACTGAGAAAGAGTATTATGAGGCATAAGAGAATATAGTTGAACGAGGGCGGGAATGGCACGGAAGCACACTCCCTCAATACCTGGGAGAGATACCATCCGGGACCACCCATCTTCCACCGTTCGTAGATTTCAAGGAGCACATGCGCGATCAAATGTAATCAGGCATGGGACCACCTGAGAGGAGAAGGGGAGAAGGATGAGGAATGCCAGAATCGTCCAGGGTTGAGTTAGAGGAAAATAAGGCCGAGATTGGCCTTTTCCAGTTTGGAGAATTAGCTTAGCTTAGTACCATCAGATCGAATAAAAGGAGGAGACAGATTTAAAGTTGTTAGAGATGTTTTTTGGCAGAGGCCAGAAGATTTGTCAGTAGGAGAACCAGGAGGGTTGGCGCACTTTCGTTTGATGAGTCCGCTTTGCTCGTCGAAGAGTATCCCTGCAATGATTTCTAGCTGAATGAAAATTAGCAAGAGTGATAGGAGAATGAAATTTTCCACTCCCGATACCACTGTTGTCCCTGGCCTGAATGGCCAGAGAACCAAGCACGATCAGACCATGGATTATGAGGAGAGAGAAAGATTTTATTAGGAAGGAAGGAATGAACACTCATATCAACGTTAGCTCTCACCTTATCGGCCAGAAGTCGAAGCGTCACCAGAGACAAAGCAGTCATTCAATTATAGTTAGCGTAGAAGCAACTATAGCCCCCCAATCAGCCGATCAAAGTGCCAGAAAAAAGCGCATGAGGGCAGGATGGAGCTATTGGAGAGAATATTAAAATTAAGAGATATGAGTTATTGGTAGATTTAACAATAGGAGCGAAGGTGGTGTATTTATTAGAGAGAAGAACTAGTGGTGAAACATAGGTCAAGTGTGTTCAAGAATTGGTTGGGACGATCCGGAATGTGTGTAGGTTCTTTAATTAGTTGCTCCAGATCGTTGAGAACGCTAAATATACACAACTTACTACCATACACAAACACCACCTTACAGAATACAAAGGCACTAAACAACAACACTACCAAACTACAATCTTTCACAACAATGATAAATAAATAGCCACACAACCTAATAAACTTTTACATTCCCCACCACACTGCCCCAGAAATTACAAACCAAACCTCATTGATATCTTCCACCTCCCAAACCTCATAATGGGAGGTGACTTCAACATTCACTACCCTACATGGTACAATGCC
>JABUQX010075703.1:17500-32500 GCA_015478945.1 Trachelipus rathkii
CCTAGTCACTTTTCCCCAATAACATTCTTTGAACACCCTGTATCTACAATTGCACATATCGACTCATATTCCTCATCAATACTCTCACTCTCTATTGCTCTATTACAAAAAATCTTCTCGTCTTTATTACCTTCTTCACTTGTTCTACACTTACTCTCATCCTTTCGCATCATCTCTCTTTCTCCTCGTGCACCACTGAAAACAGACCTTTTCTGAAACTGAATATTCTTCGGACATGCCGCAGCAAAATGGTATATGGAACTACATATTACACACTTCATTATCTGTCCATACTTATTTTTTCTATTAGTTCTTTTATCAAATTGATTCTTTCTCTCTTCCATCTCTTCCTTTCTCTTGTCATACCTATTCCGACTCACCCAACCACTTATCCCACTAGCTTCATTCTTTTCCTTACCTATCCCTTCACAAACCACCAGTAAAGCCTCCTTAAAAGTCTTATACACCCACGCACTTTTACCACAATATGCCAACACCATCTGTCTTTGAACACCATCCACATTTGCTCCCTCCAACAAATGCACACATTTTAAATCCTCACCCAAATCAACCTTTCCAACTATCTTACATCTACTCTCAATAACCTCATATCTATTCAGTTAATTTGAAATTAAAACCATATACATTTTCCAATAAATTTCAATTCATTCAAAAAAATTTTAATTCCCTAACCAAAATTATTTATTTTATTACTACAGGTGAATCACCTTCATTTATTTATTATTAAGAAGTTTATATATTTTGACAAACTTGCTGGCTTACTTTTGGACATCCAAGCCTGTTTCTTAGCTTAGACCAGATATGGCCAAATGTCGAGAACACCCTTTCAATAGAGGCAGAACTTTGGTGGACAGCTTAAAAGATCTGAGCAGAATATGCAGAATCCTTTTGAAGAGATTGTTTTTTGATGTACGTTTTCCATAATTTTCCACCATTTGAAGGACAGGTTATATGTTCTTATAAAGTTTCATCGAACATAGAGGATGGAAAAAACTGTTATCTTTTATAGCAAATGACATGAAAGGTGCGAAATATTCATGGTTGTATAACTTCAACCAGGATTCAGCTTCATCTTGCTGCTGACTGGATAATTCAGATCCTATAAAGCGAAAATATGATTATATATATATATATATATATATATATATATATATATATATATATATATATATATATATATATATATATATATATATATATATATATATATATATATATATATATATATATATATATATATATATATATATATATATATATATATATATATATATATATATTATATATATATATATATAAATTATATGTATTTTTTTAACAGAAAAATATCATTTTTTTTATACCGATATCTCAAAAACACTGGTTATCTATAGGTTTATTATAAATGTATTTCAGCTTAAATTTCATTACATACCCATTATGTTAATGATTGTTGAGTCAGATAAATTATGTTTTAGAAGATTTTCAATTTCATCATTAACCTCATCAAGCAGAGGACCAGAGATGTCTCTATCAGAAGGTGGATTATATCCTGGTCTGAGATCGCTTATCATTTCTTTATATATTTTGCCTTCTGCTGCACGGAATGATATGTTATTTGCATAAAAAAATTTTGCAATGTTTATATCAAGATTTTTTTTGCTTTGAAGTTGTTTGTATGGCAAAGGAACTTAGTTGTGGCTGCATCAATCTACGTTTTTTGGGGGGAGGGAGGTTAAATGGAGATGAAGGACTTATTTGATGACTTGAAGTTGAAGCTGTTGAACTGCTATCAGAATCACTCTCAGACGCTGATGCCATTGATAAAGATGGTGTAGTGGACTAGGAATATAAGATCTTATATTATCGATTGACTGTGAAGTGGAAGGAGAATCTATATCAATAAGGAGCTGTTGATTAATTGGGATATTTTGGTCCTTTGGCTGATTCCTTGAAGCTAAAATTGATGGCTGCACAGTTGAATTTCTTTTTTCACACTTTTGTAAATGATTTCGAATTCTTTCAATTTTGGATGTTAACTCTGTGTCACAATAATTACATCGAACCTTTGAGCTATTTCTTTTCTTGTGACTTTGATCACTCTGAACTTTATTTCTCTACTTCGGATAACATTCTTTTTAAAAAAATTTTTATTTTTTATTCTATTCACATAATTTTAATTCATATATTTCTCAAGCCATAAAAAATTTAAATACAAAAGTACTCAAAATCTATTCTCTCTGCCATATACTACTACATACTCCTCTCTATATATATCTTTCTTTATATATATATATATGTATATATATATATTATATACCTATCCTGACTCACCCAACCACTTATCCCACTAGCTTCATTCTTTTTCTTACCTATCCCTTCACAAACCACCAGTAAAGCCTCCTTAAAAGTCTTATACACCCACGCACTTTTACCACAATATGCCAACACCATCTGTCTTTGAACACCATCTACATTTGCTCCCTCCAACAAATGCACACATTTTAAATCCTCACCCAAATCAACCTTTCCAACTATCTTACATCTACTCTCAATAACCTCATCTATTCACATACTCTCTGATGCTTTCATTCTCCAGTCTTTTCACATAAAAGAACTCCAGTATTCTATCATACCTATCCCTTTGCTCCTCTTTACCGTACTTTTCATCCAACACTGACAAGATCTTTTTCACTCCTTCGTCCTTTTCCAATTCTTGTACCTTCAAATCACATACAGTCTCAAAAACCTTTTCTCCCAAACTCAATATTATTTCACCTGCAGGACATTCACAGTTCTTGCCCTCCACCAAGTACCACCACTCCACTCTCTTCTTCCACAACTCGTATTCATTGGGATTCACCCACTCACCATTAAACACCGGACACAACCTTTTACCCCCTCTCTCAACCTTATCACCTTTTTTATCACCCATATTGTTCTTCTAGCAAAACCCCTCAGAGCGTAGCTTCGAACTACGCTCTGCTACCCTGATTAAAAGCTGGTCCTATACTAACAGATAACAAACACAATGCTACCCACCTATTGTAAATTAATGAAGACCTTCCACAATTAAGAAAAGAATTGTTAACTTTTTATTACTAGCTACCACTGTAGCTATAAATGTAAACTAGGGAACTACGTTAAATAAGTGGGAGGGAATATACACCTACTGTGAAAACCCAGGCAACCCTCCCCGGGCCCGGACAGTGAACCCTGCGTTTCCTTCGTGGTTCCTATTCCACTTACCACCTATGTTCCTCCTACAGAGGAATCCACACTATTCCCTTTGATTACTTAATTATCTCTTGGGCCAAATACCCAACCATCTAAACCTGGAAAAACAGAAACAAGAGTTAGATATAAAAGAAATAAAATGAAATAAAAAGTGCTCATAACATAGCTTGTACATAAGCGTGCATGCTCATGCAATCTTTCCTTGATAAGAACTTCACATAAAAAGCCAAGCAGTACAACCAAGAACAACAAACAAAGACAAACATACAAAAAAAAAAGCTCTCCACGCTCTCTCAATTCAAACTAATTATAGAATAAGACAAATCTCCACATACCAATCAATAGAAGTAAAAAAATCCAATAAAAAAAAACATACAACCTAATTAACTTCTATATCCCCCTATCCTCGACACTGCTCCCAGGATTATGTCCCAGACCTAACAACCTTAACCCAATATAAGTTTGATACTGGCCAGGGACTTCAATCCCCATCACCCTGCATGGCTTAATACACACACATTCCCTCTCCAAGAGGTGATACACTCAGACAATTTACACTCACTCAGCATCCTCAGCAATGGAGATCAACCTACTTGACAACTATTCCAACAATCAGAACCTACATCCCCTGACATTACCTTCTGTTCCCCCCAAAATTCAGGTCACCCAACATGGCAAACATTCTATGTTTTATCCTCTGATCATATCCCAATACTAACAATTTGACATAAAGGTCCCCCACCCACCCACACACACAAAAGAATATACACAAGCTATAAGAAAGCAAACTGGCAAGTTTACACTGACTTGATGAAACAAGACCTACAATCCTTCAAACAGCTAACTTTACATCTCTTCACAGAGCAATACAACACTTCAATAAAACCAGGATAGGGAGTCAGAGTTGGGAGTCGAGCGTTTTCAGGGGTAAGGAGTTGAAGTCGGAAGTCGATTTCCCAAGAATCAGGAGCGTGTCAGGAGTCGAGTAGATGTAAAAAAAAAAAACGAGCTCTTCGACTCCCAAAACAATTTGTATAAACTTTTCACACAAAAATTTAGAAAAACTTAATTTCATTTTAAAACGATACATTTTTATTTTGACATTTATTTGTAGCCAATTTTAAGTTGTTTATTTTTAATTTTTCCTTATATTAAAAGAAAAAGAAAAACTTTCCAACGATATTTTAACACATTTTTCCTATGGTATTTTTCCCTAGGAGTCCGAATATCTTCAACTCTTTTCTTGAAAACCAATAGTTCATCCCCTACAGCCCAAATAAAAATTTATTAAACAAATAAATGAGATATTAAACTATTTTAAAGTTATTAAGTGTTTTCAATTTCGGGGGATAACCGGTCAATATAAACTTATAATAATATTTTATTTTAGTTTTTATGTATGGTAGACTATAAGACATTTGTTTAATGTTTTCTATAATAATAATAATATATATAATAAATAATAATAATAATAATAATAATAATAATAATAATAAATAATAATAATAATAATAATAATATGTAATAATAATAATATAATAATAATTATTATTATTATTATTAATAATAATGATAATAATAATAATAATATTATTACTATTATTATTATTAATTATTATGTATTAATTCATTGTTATATGCTAAATAAACATTGAAAAAAAAATTACGAAAATAAATTTTAATAATTTCTAATAATAATAATATTTACTTTAATAAAATAGGCCCTTTATATTATGAGTAAGGCCGAAGCCAGTTGTAAAAATAAAACAAACAATATTTATATATTATATTATAATATATTAAATTATATAATATTATTATAATAATAATAATAATAATAATAATAATAATAATAATAATAATAATAATAATAATAATAATAATAATAATAATAATAATAATAATAATAATAATATTGTGTGTGTGTTCATGTTAATATTAATATTAATATTAATATTATTATTAATAATAATAATAATAATAATAATAATAATAATAATAATAATAATAATAATAATAATGTTATAATTATTTTTATTATTATTATTATTAATAATAATAATAATAATAATAATAATAATAATAATAATAATAATAATAATAATAATAATAATAATAGTGTGTGTATGAAATTTTCTATTGGGAGTCGGGAGTCGGTTGTTTTTAAAATTGACTCTGGGAGTCGGGAGTTGGTTGTTTTTAAAATCAACTCTGGGAGTCGGAGTCGGGAGTCGATTTATTTTTTTTCGACTCCCCCTCCCTGAATAAAACCATTCTAAAGAAATCCAAAAAATATTTTACCCAACACTACATCAAACATTTCAATCCAATCTTTTCACATATATAGACACCCTAATAAAACAAAGAAACTCCCTCTGACAAAACAGACAACCAAATCAAGAATCAAGTTAAGTTTAGATTTTAAAGAAAATTCTTTAGTGGCAAGCCTCTGGCATAATTCCAGAAGATTGCCACTAAAGAATTTTCTTTAAAAACTTAACTTTTCTGAACTTAGAAATTTTTTTGAACTTAGAAAATTTTTTCAGAAAATATATGCTGATTCAAATCTAGATATTTACCAAAAAAAAAATTTTAAATATATATATATAAATAACCTAGATTTTTTTTATCTTCAAAAATAAATTTTTCTAAAATTTTTAATTTCGATTTATAAGGTCTGTGTACGAAAAATAAAAAAATAATTGTAAAATTTGATCACCTACTCTTTGATAGTACAGGTTTTAAGCTATGTATACATATAAAATGCATATTGATGGCACATTTCATTAAAAAGTTATTTAACATTCCATAGAGGCCGTAGCAATTCCAGATTTCCATTCCCCCATCTCACCCACTTGACTGGGGTGGCCAATTGACTCAGTAACCATGGGAATAGACTTGGAGGCATGGGAAACCCATATAAATATACCCAACAATAACAAAAACTAAAAAGTAGCTAAAAATTGCTTTAAGGGTGTAAGATTTAATAAAATATCAGCTAAATCTGGCAATGCAGCTAATTTATCATTCTTACTTACTACTAACATGTTAGGAAGCTCATTTCAGCTAGTGTCAACCAAAATGGTTAAAATTTACATATTTTTTTTTAGGTTTCTACCAATTTACTCCCCCCAAAAAAATTTTCCTTCTTACTTTTTAAAAAATTTATATACGAAAAGAATTAAATTTACTATTTTCTTTTTATACATTAAATAACTACCAGAGGCCAAAACTTTATTATCATATCTAGAACTAATTTCTTTAAGTGTTATAGTTTTTAAGTTACAGTTACTTAAAAACAAAAAAAAAGTATATATATATATATATATATATGTATATCAATATATATATATTCTATATATATATATATATACTCTCTCTCCTCTATCTCTCTCTCTATATCATATATATATATATATAAATGCTTATTAAAGAAATATTCCAAATTTTCAAAAAAACCTTTTGACACTCCAATAATAACAATGGGAAAACTCACCATATAAAATTTGGAACAATATTTTTTAAATTTTTCTTTAAATAATATGGAAAATCATTAAAAAAATATCAAATAATTTTATATTAAATATTTATAGTTTTAATATATTTATATAAATAAGAAATCAATAATTCATAATTACTCAAAATTTAATTATTCATACCTATCCTTTATCATATATATATATATATATATATATATATATATATACTATATATATATATATATATATATATATATATATACTCGCAAGAATTTTCTACTGATGACAATCTAAAATTTAACAATATATATATATATATATATATATATATATATATATATATATATATATATATATATATATATATATATATATATATATATATATATATAATCTAGAAAATCGATTCATTGATAAAATCGTACAGATAGCTATATTAAATATCAGAAAAATATTAATGCAATCCATATATAAAAAAAAAATAAGATAAAAAATTGATAGTGATATCCCTATAAAAATGAGAAATTTAGCCGTTTAAAATTTTCGTAGCCTTATTTTTTATATTTTTATTGAAAATATAGTTAAAATGTACGTCAATTTATAAAAAAAAAAAAAAAAAAATAAAAAAAAATTTTTAATACCATTTGTATAAATTAAATATTTATAGTTTTCATAAACTATTTACATGAACTCAAGTGTGAGCTGCTACACTATTACCCTTAATTTATTTATTTTAGGTTTAATATTAAATTAAAAAGATCAATAGGCATAAAAAAAAAATTTAAAAAGTAACACAATTTGAATAACCATACATACATTCATTTAGCAACATTTCATTCTGTGTTTTTCAAATAAAGGACAAGTTAATAATGGCAATCAAAGTATTTCAAAAACATTATACACTTCATAGTATAATTAGTATTTTTGTTTTTTTTTGTTTATTAAAGTACAAAATTATTTAGTTTATTTAAGTACTCTATACATTTTATGATAGTAGTGATAATAGAGTAGGCATAATGAGCTATTCAATGGAACTAAATAATTATCCTACTTTTATAAAAATCGGTTCTCCCTGAATATTACAGTTTTTGTTAAAGTTCTATTGTATATAAAAAAAAAAAAAAAGTTTAAAAAAGCTTAAACGAAAACAGCGCGCTTCTAAATTCTGGGTAAGATTGTGGGGAAAAAAATCTGCTTTACTGTCTTTAATTCATGCTCAAAACTAATATAATGCAAACCAAACCTAAGGTAAAGTTAGGCCTAGTCTACTAATTCAAGCTTGTAAAGTAGAAAATTAGTTTTATATCTTCAAAAAGCCTGTTTTATATCCTTTAAATTAATTTTTGGGATGGCTTCTCTCAAAAATAAAATGCAAGTAAATTACAATAATCATAATGCAAATACAAAATTAACAAACGATCGGACACGCAGCGTCTTTACAATAAAGACCGCACCAAAATTCATATTCAGATTTAGGAAATCATTGGTGTAAGCTGTCAATTTCAGTCTTCGACTAAGCTCAAAACTTGTGTTAAAAACGTGCAAAGTTTCATTAGCAAAATGGATAAAAACGACAGCACCTTAATATAATAAATATAAACAACAATTTAACAAACTTTGACTTGAGTAAGGGAAAAATATATACATTTTAAAAATTTAATGAAAGTGTAAGTATATGATAGTATAAAAACATACACTTTCACTTATATCTCTTTCTATTTTATTTTTATTTTAGTACCGTATTTAGATGTAGGATATAAAAACTCCCATATGCTTCCACGTATATTATCTTATATTATTTTAGTGCATTTTGTACTTTGCCAATATTGGGTATAATTGTCCAGAATTCGATATTCACCAAAAATAAGGCTCACTACTGATTCAATAACGGTCGTAACCAGTGTTCGCGTTAATTTAAATTAATAATCAAAATGTCAAAGGTATGGAGGTAAATTGTCTAATTTCTATTCAACTATTTCAACTATCAATCTATCTCTATTCTCTTTACCTTCAACTAATCAGTTTACCTCTAGGTATATTTATATATATATATATATATATATATATATATATACTATATATATATTATATATATATATATATATGCTGTATAATATATATATATATATATCTCCTGCTATATCTTCGCTATCATAATATATATCATATAACTATATATCAGAACTGAGCGTTGCGCCACCGAGTTGCCACATGCGCCTATAGCTATCAATTTGTGAGCGAAAGGCCCCATAGGCACGGCAATTTTTAAAGGCGGACTAGCTTGAGGCGCACAGCCAATTCTCTCCTCTATAACCGCCTTATAAAGAACAGGAACAAAGCATTTTTTTTTTTTTTTTTTACCCTTTGAAGTTAGGGCAGAAGCGTAACTTGTATCATTCTAAAAACCAGTGTAAAACATATATATATATATATATATATATATATATATATATATATATAATATATATATCTATATATATATATATATATATATATATATATATATATATATATATGTATATATGTATATAACATAATATATATATATATATATATATGTATAACCTTTCTATATATAACTATATATATAACTAGTTCAGTAGTTCTTAACTACAAATAAATTGCCAACTATGGCTCTGACTGAAAATTTTCAACTTCTTCAGCACTCGTGCTGAACCTCCTGGGAAAAAACATGGACCACAAGGACATGGAGGAGAAAGAATTGTGAGATTGGTTTACGGTGTTTTAGTACAAAAATTAATAAATGTGTTTTCTTCCTTATAAAAGTATGCTTTATTATCTGCCCACCTAAGTTCACTTTACCGTCATTCGCAACGTAACCACCGGCCGGCAGAAGTCGCAGGTGCAAAGGCACATAGCGCTGATGTGACAAAATGTAGGCCCATGGGCGCGTGGGCGCACTAGGTCGGCGATAAATAGACACTCAAAGTATACGACGCCATATGATATATATATATATATATATATATATATATATATATATATATATATATATATATATATATATATATATATATATATATATATATATATATATATATATATATCTATAAATTATATTCACTGGTGTATTGCTAATTAAAAGGTTTGCTTTAATTCAAAATTAAATTCTATGATTAACTAAAATATTTCAAGTTAGTTTTGTTTATTATTTATTTATTTTTTTTTTGCGAAATGTGCATTAGAAGAACAAATAAATGTTTATTTAATTTTTTTTTTTTTTTTAAATAAAACAATTTTTTTTTTTTTTTTATTTTTTTTTAAACAACTTGTAAAAAAATTAAATTTGCGAATGTGTATAGTGTACACTGTCTAAAAAAATTTAACTCTGCTATTTCGGATGAGCGGAGCCGTCACGTTTTATAAAAATAGCATTATGCAATAGCAACGATTCTTACTTTTTGTCTATATTTTTAAATAATCTTTATATTTATTATATAATATTTTCTTTCATATATGGCCAATTTTTGTTAAAAATAGAATCCAAGATATCTATGAATTTGAAGAAATCGATCGTTTCTATAATATTAACTCGTGCTAAGCACGAGTATTACAATGAGGTCTCCTCTGATATATATATGTATATATGTAGTAATATATATATAATAATATATATATATATATATATATATATATACTCTCTCATATATATATACTCTATATATATATATATATATATACTCTCTCTCTCTCTCTCTCTCTCTCTTATATATATATATATGTATATATATATATATACAGTGTTTCAGGGGCCCACAACAAAATAATTGCGGCGCTATTCGCCAAATCGCAATTCGTAAATAATTACGATCGCAACCGCAAACACTAATTACGGTAGACCGCAATTGCGGTCGCAACCACAATTCGCAACCCGCAACTGTGTACCACGTAAAATATGTACTAAAACACAGGAAATTCAAAGAGAAATAAAAAGCTGAAAATATTCTAAACAGATAGTAATAATAAAAAAGCATAATATTTTAACAAAAATTTCTGAAGTCAAATATAAATATATGACATAATATATATATATATACTCTATAATGTGTTGTTGCAATATTTAAATACATATGTATATATATATATATATATATATATATATATATATATATATATATTAATGATGAACCGGATGTCAAAATTTGACTGTTTACAGTTTGCGGATGGATGCGGATGCTTAAAGGGATGAGGATGCGGATGCGGATCTTAAAAGTAGATGAGGATGCGGATGCGAATGTTTTTCTTTGAAGTTTGAATTAAAAATTATATATGTATAGTAATATATATATATGTATATATATATATATATATGTATATATATATAATATGTATATATAACCAACCAACAACAACCTTAATATATATATATATACTCTACTCTCTCTCTCTGCTCTAAGATATTTATTACAATAAACTGCAACATTATTTGTATATTTCAAATAGGTCCTAAGTGGGTTTGAACCCCTTACCCTTGAGAGAGATAAGGTACTCAGAGTGTACCCACTCCCAGAGACCACACAATTGGCTAAGAACCCATCCATTTTTACTCCTAAGAAAAGCAACTTCAAAGACAGAAGGCGTCTGTGGGACCACTAATAGGGCGAACCTCCCATAACATACTCGGGTCAGGAGCAACTTACACCATTATGTTACCTTTGGACATTGTAGATATTCAAAAATCTTGTGCAATAAACACAACAGTGTTGTATATTATAAAATGGTCCTAAGTGGGTTGAACCTTCTTTACCTGAGATGGTACTTCAGAGTGTTACCTCGAGACCGATTGGCTAAAAAACCATCATTTCACCTCCACCAAGCAGCTTTCAGGCAGGTGTCAGCCCCGGACACTAACACTCGACAGGCCTCCCACCAACACTTTCAGATTAGGGCAACACTTCAGATGGTACCAACCAGGACATTCGTCAGAATCAATTAGAATATTTGAGTATCAAACATAACTCAATTGTTTATGTAATTCCAATGGGTCACAAGGTGGGAGTTCAGACCACCACTTATGAGATAAGTAACTCAGGGTGTGCCCTCAAGAGGACCACAGTGGCTGGGGAAGCCCATCATTTACCTCTGTGACATTCAAGGCAGAAGGGTCAATATTGGACACCTAACATCAAACCCAGGGCCTCCATAACACTCTGGGTCGAGGGGCACTGGAGTAGTACCAGCCGGACACATTAGAATGGAGTACAAAGATATTTTTGGCCAATCGTGGTCTCGAGGTAACCCTCGGAGTACCATCTCAAAGGGTAAGGAGTTCAAACCCACTTAGGACCAAATGATATACAAATAATTTGTTGCGTTTATTACTTTTTAAGTATCTTTGAAGATATCTATTAATGTCCAGTTTGCATGCACCCAGTGTTAACAGTAACAGTGTCCCAGACTTCGCCGCTGAAGCACTCAGGCCGTGAGTTTTCACACGCGGTCGTGATACCGGCACTGCGGGTCTCAGAGGCAAGGTTCGCTGCATTTCCATTGTGCCACCTTGTTGCGCATTTATCAGGCGGTGCTCTGTATCCGATTACAATGTTACCTGACCAGTGTGGCAGAAGGCTGTCAGCGTGTCAAACACCTTCGCTGCTGCTGGGAAGCAAACTCGGAAGATTATCCCACCCAGCAGTCTCCAGTGCTACTCTAGTACCATCTCAGGTAGAATTCAAGCCCGCAGTTTCATTTAGCTGCTGTACTGGCGAATATCTAATAATGTCGGTTAAAAATTACACAGTGTTGCCTGACCCGAAGCTGTTGAAGTGATCGAAAATTATTGTCAACGCTATACTGGGAAGCAAAGCTTTAAGTAAGTATTCGGGGACTTCCGCAGCGTGGTTTCCCGAACAGTACAGAAAGAATAGTAAGGCTGCAGAACCATTTGTACAAATAATTGTTGCGTTATCTCTTTGAATATCTAATGTCGGAAAATTACCCAGTGTTGCCCCTGAACCGAGTGTTGGCGGGGAGGCCGATCGGGTTAGGTGTCCGGGACCCGCCTTCGCTCTTGGGGCTTAAACTTTCAGGAAAATTAAAATGATAGGTTTCACTTTTTTGTGTCGTGGTCTCGAGGTAACACTCTGGAGTACCATCTCAAGAGTAAGGCAAACCCACTCAGGACCATTTGAAATATACAAATAATTGTTTGCGTTTATTGCACAAATATCTTTGAATATCTAATAATGTCGGGTTAAAAATTACCCAGTGTTGCCCCTGTTGGCGGGGAAGCCCGTCGGAGGTTAGGTGTTCAAGACACGCCTTCGCTCCTCTTAGGAAGCTACTTTCAGAGGTAAATGATGGGTTTCCTTTTTTTAGCAGCTAATCGTGGTCTCGAGGTAACACTCTGGAGTACCATCTCAAGGTAAGGGTTCAAACCCACTTGGGATACATTGAAATATATATATATATATATATATATATATATATCACTCATCCTCATGCTCATATATATATATATCAAAAAAATATATATATAAATAATAAACCAACCATATATATATATATATATGTATATATATATGTATATATATATATATATATCTCTATAACTCTTTCATTCAGAGATTAATGCCACCTCACCGTCAGGCCCTATTCAGGGAGAGTTGTTGCACCTCGGAATGTTCTAAATCAACTAACATAAAACTACACCGGAATGAGGCACAGACGCAAGGCTTTAAAAGTGAAGAGGAGTCAGAATTGCGGGAAGCTTACAGAAGATGGAGAGAATTCTCAGAACAAGGGTGCTTAGGAATAAGAAGGAAACATCCGCGGCAGAAAAACCTGGGTTACCAATATCAACACAAAAACTCATGCGCTGAAACGGCACCCTTTTGCTACGAGGGCGTCGTAAAGATGGTGGTGCGGGTACGCGAGTGATAAACTCCCTCGAGCACCTGCTGCGGTACCTATAGGATAGAGATGAAACACCAACATCGCCCCGCAAAAAGATAGAGGGTCAAGTGAACTGGAAGGAGTACCAGAGAACAGTTTGCATAAACCTTTTGGCCTTCTGCCTCCAACCTATCAAAAGCCGGGTGAAACCAGAGCCCCCTGATATGAGCATTACTCCCGCTGAGGGTGGATGGGAGCCTGTATAGCTGGAGCAACCGAAGAGGAAAAAAAAAGTCTCGGCAACCTAAGCAGAACTCCCAGTTTCTTTGAAGCCACTTCCCTAACAACCGTTGTGATGTGAGTTCCAAGACATTTTTTGTTTATGTTAAGGCCAAGGATGTTTATATTGTCAACAGGAGGACGCGAGAGAACCGTCGAAAAGATAGGAAAGTTAGAAGAAGGAGTGTTTTAGGAGGGAGATTTGTAGGAGTTTGGTTTTAAAAGGAGCCTGAATTTCACAAGGTTGAGACGACCCCACCGGGAAATTCTATCACATCATCGAGAATAGAAATCGGAAAGATTAAGACGAAGGGCAATTCTAGAAGTAAAACAGGGTGAGTAGGTTGAAATGAAGGGTCGAGTCGTCGGCCACTCTGAGTGGATGGGTTGAATCTTGAGTGAAATTCATTAATGAAAGAAGTAGAATAAAGTAGGAGATAAGACAGAACCTAGGACACCACTTTTGACAGAAAAGAACAGCCGATATTGAGTGATTTGAAAAACTAGACATAAGTAAGCAAGAGAAGGAGGAAACCCAAGGAGACTTGGAGAGCAGTGACTCGTGTGTCAGGCCGGCCCAATGCAACGGATATGTCAAGCGGCATACCGGTTGTTTGTCCGTAATTCTAAGAACGGAGGAACCATAAATCGAGTTAAGATAAGTATATCACTTAGTAGACCACTCATTTCAAAGAAACCGTACTGGCGATCGGAAAGCAGTGAATGAGACTCCAGATGATGAAAGGAGGTTTGAGAAGGGTTTCAAAGATCTTGAATAGAATACAGTGAGAGCTATAGGGCGATGGTTAGAGGATCAGAGCAGCTTCCTTTTTCGGAACAGGTTGGACATGTGCGTGCTTCCAACACTGAGGAAAGTATTGGTATTGAGACATAGAGTAGTTGAACGAGGGGGCGGGGTCCTTTTTGGCTTACCTCTATCACTTGGGGAGGAATGCCATCCGAGACACCCGCCTTCCTAACGTTCATGGATTTCAGGAGCCCATGCAATCGATCAAATGTCACAGGCAATGGCATGGGACACCTGAGAAGGAGGAGGAGGAGGGTACTTATCGTCTGGGAGTTGAGTTAGAGAAAAACCAAGGAGAGAGCCAAAAAGATTTTCCAGCCTAGTTTAAGAAAATTATATAAG
>JABUQX010075703.1:40000-46809 GCA_015478945.1 Trachelipus rathkii
ATAAAAAAAAAATAATATTTTTTCTCTCAAAGCGTATAAAAAAAGGTGGTATTTGGCAACTTTTGCTCTCGAGAACAACTAATGCAGTTTCAAGGTCAATCAGCAGAGCGTGCTATTTCAGTCTAGATCTTTACTAATATTTCAGGAGTTATTTTAACTAATATCTAGAATAAATACCTTTTTTTTTTTTAAGTTTCTTCGATGAATTTTCTTGCTGAAATCAAAAATGTTATTTTTTTCTTGTAGATGTTATATGTATTTCTAGGTTTATTATGCCTGAACTATCCTTTCACGGGAGTGCTGGGCCTCAATATAAAATATATCATACTATTATACGTAGCTATATATATATAATATGTTATATATATATATATATATATATATATATACTATATATTATATATTTATATATATATATATATTATATAATATATATTATTAATTATAATATATAATATATTATTTAATACTACATAACATGACTGGTATCTGGTTACGCTCCTACGCCGTGCACCCTACGCCTCGCGGCTCGAGCTCCCTAAAAAAAAAATATCGCAAATTTTTTTTTTTTTTTTTTACATTTGCCTAACTATAAATTTACAAGGGATTCCAAACTAAGTTATTCTTTTCCTGTAGCTATTGTACGTTTTATAGATGTTTTTTTTTTTTTTTTTTTTTTTTTTTTTTTTTTTTTTTTTTTTTTTTTTTTTTTTTTTTTTTTTTTTTTTTTTTTTTTTTTTTTTTTTTTTTTTTTTTTTTTTTTTTACATTTTTCCGAACTAAATTTTACCAGCATTCCAACAATTGTATTCCTTTTCCCTGTACTATTGTAGTTTTTTGAGAATTGGACTTGTGGTCTTCTTAGAGACTGGCCTATTATATATATATTAGATTATATATATATATAGATATATATATATTTGGGTTTTTAATAGTATATATAATATATAATATATATATTATATATATATATATATTATATATATATATATTATATATATAATTATATAATCATATATATATATTATATAATATATTAATATATATATATAATATATAAATATATATATATATAATAAATTAAAATGCGTTAAATGGAGGAAACGCATATTCAGCCATTTGATTGGCTGACTTTTTGAATATTAAAAAACATTAAAACATTTTTTAAAAAAACCAGTGCAATTAGTTGTACTTACCAACACATTCTCTGGCCTTGGGGCAAACTTTTGTAGTAACTTTGACCATTGTCACTTCTTTTTTTTTTATTTTTTATTTTAATTTTTGGATATATATTTTTTGAGTTCTATTCACAATGTAAACAAAGCTGATAATGCCGTTCAATGGCGCGAAACTCGATTGGTTTGATCATTGGGTACACATAGGTATAAAACCTATAGGGCCTTATAGGAATGAAATCTATAGGATCCTATTTGGAAACAAACATAAGGAACCCTTCTGGGATTTTGCAATAGGAACGATGTACGAAAAATGTATCGATAGGAATATTGGTTCCGGATAGGACATGAAACAAATAGAGAATTCCTATTGTGGTCATTTTGCTGGGTTTACGAATAATCCATGGATGTCAAAAAAACCAATCCATCGATTTATGATGCAGACCATATCCTTCCCCATCCCTATGCCCACTTGAGATGGTAGGGACACAATTTCCAGAAACAAATCAATCCAACCATCCATTGCCACCAAAGTACCTCCAACCCCCCCACGCCCCCGACATAGACTAAAAAAATCCCCTCCTCCTCAACCAGCCAAACTTTAATAATGACAATGCTACAACAAAACAATCGACCCTCCAACCGCCGCCAAAATAGGTCTTTGGCTCACTTCACATCCATACACCAATTAACTCACACATATCTACTCAAACCGCCCCCAATAACAAGTTCTACTAAATCTAACCTATCCCAGACATCTCCTCTTACAGAAGAATCAACTGGTCCCAGAAAAGACCAAATTAAGCCTCGCCCGAGCAAGATCAGGGTCACCCCCAAATTTTTTTGGCAAATATAAATTCAATTTAAACTTGAGCAACATTGCTTCCCCTATCTGCACTAGATGTCGTAATATCCAAAGACACAATCGGAGCACCTCCTTCCTGGAGTGCCCATCTTTCAGACGCCCCCGGTACCGTCTTCGCTATAGATCTTCTCTCTCGACCTGTGATTAGCGCCCAAGAGCGGTTGGGCCGGCTTTCTAGAAGCGGTGGGCCTCCAATAAGGTGCCAGGGGCAGAAATTGTTGATGTTGATGATATATAGTAGTATATAATATATATATATAAATATATAATATATATAATATATATATATATAATATAATGGGCTGGTTGCTGTGGTGGCCCGGACTTTCTTGTCTCGCTTTTCGTGTCTGGCGCATGATCCGTTGTCGAGGTCACTTATATATATAATAACGTATTATATAATTATATAATATATATATAGATATTATATTATATATATATATAGTAGGTATATATATATATACTATATATAATATATATATATATATATAATATATATATATATATAGGCACAAGTCAAAATAAGGAGAAACGTTAACGTCGTTAATTTCTTAATCCGTTAAAATAACATATTTCCACCTATTGCATATCACAGAAAAGTCGGAAGTATAGACGTTAATCGTTAACGTTAGACCGTCTTCAAAAAATTTTTTTTTTTTTTTTTTTTTTTGTTTTTTTTTTTACAGTTATCAGAACACACTCACGGGCAAGAGCTATTCAAGAGGGAGTTTTGCAAAGCCAAAATTTCATGCGCGTAGCGCAAATAAACGCAAGATGAACATAACATAGACGCCAGGCCTTTAAAGGTGAGGAGATTAATTTCAGCAGGAAAAACACTAGAAGATGGAAGAAGTTCCATAAACAAGGGGAACAGAACAGTGGTGGAAGGAAAAAAAGGAAACGACCACACGTCAAAACTAGTCTGGAGGAGTTGCCTAATGATCCACACAAAACTCTGCGCAGATACACGCACCCCTTGTGCTTGATTAGACGTCGGTAAAGGGTGGTTGTTAGCGCGAGTGGTGTAAGTTCCTCGAACACCTCCGCGCTGCGACATACTCCTGAGTGAAAAACAGATAAAGCACCAAACATCGGCGCCGCAAAGATAGAGGTTGCAAGTGAACTGGAAAGTACACAATAAAAGTTTATAAGCCTTTTGGCTTTTGAATCGACCCTGTCCAAAGCCGGGTGAAACCGAGCCCCCCAGATATGAGAAAAGTACTCTATACAAGGCGCGCTGATGAAACCCTTGTATAGCTGGAGTAACTGACAAGAGGAAAAAAGGTCTCGCAGTTTAAACAGAACTTCCAGTTTCTTTGAGGCGGCCCCAGCAACCGTTGTGATTGAGGTTTTCCAAGACATTTTTTTATGTTAAGCCATAGGATCTTTTCAACAGGAGAGACGGAAGAACCGTCAAAAGAGATAGGAAAGTTAGAAGTTTTAGAAGAGGGAGATTCGTGTAAGAAGTTGGGTTTTGTAAAAGAATTGAATTTTCACAGGTTGAGACACTCACCCGCAACATTTCTATAGCAACGAGAATAAAATCGGAGAAAGATTAAGAGCGAGAGGCATTCTAGAAGTAAAAGATGGAGCAGAATTGAAATGATTGAAGAATGAGGGTCGAAGTCCATGCGCATGTGAGTTGGATAGAGTTAGATGGTGGCAGGGTGAGAAGATCATTAATGGAAAAGTAGGAATAAAGTAAGGATGATGATGAAGACGAAACCCTGAGGAATCACTTATTGAGCAGAAAAGAGAAGTCGCATCCATCACCATAAGCGATGTTTGTTGACTTGGAAAGAAAAGCAGACATAAGTAAGCAAAGAGAAGGAGGAAAGGAGGGAGCTTGGAGAGCAATGAATTGCTTGCCATAAACCCGTCAAACATGCTGTTAAGAATGTCAAGCGCACACTACGCAAGTCTGCCATAGTTCCTAAGAGCGGAAAACCATAAATCGGTTAAATAGGAAAGTATATCGCCTGTAGACTTTGAACACCAAAACCGTACTGGCGATTGGAAAGAAGAGAATGAGATTCCAGATGTCTAAGAAGAGAGTGAGAAGGGTTTTCAAAAGATCTTAGAATAGAATACAAGGAGAGCAATAGGGAAGATAGTAGAGAGGATCAGCGGGTTCCTTTTTTCGGAATAGTTGGACATGTGCGTGCTTCCAACACTGAGGAAGAGTGCTAGTATTGAGACATAGAGAAAATAGTTGAACGAGGGGTGGTGTCAACACGTATGCACATTCCCTCAAAACTCGGCGTTTTCAACCACTTGTTTAACATTGTAAACTTGATAATCACCGAGTAAATATAAACATATTGAGCCATTGAGAGGAGCGTTAGGAAATATTGAAAAAAAAAATGTTTTATCTCTTATCGAAAATCGAAATCTAATACAATTTAAAATCTGAAAAGAAAATATTTTATATAAACTCGTAAATTAAGTTAACGGTTAACGGAATGTAGGGGAAAAATTTTAACTCGTTAATAGCCGTTAATTTTTTTCGGAAATAAAAGAACACGTTAAATCTTACGGAAAAATTTATGAGTTAATTAACGGATTACCGCTTTAACGCGTTAATGCCAACCTTATATATATATAAAATAAAATAATATTAAAATAAATAATATTATATATTAATATATATATTATATATATATATATATATATATATATATATAATATAATATATATATATATATATATTATATATATATATATTATATATGAAACACATTCTTGAGATTTAAAAGTATTCAGCTAATTAAAACCACTCGACGGAAGTCCAGATATTTTTTAATTAATAATTTTCAAGCATAAGTTTATTTATTAAAGTTAATTTTTTTCCAAGACAGAGAAACCTTCTGTAGCAGGTTCAGCTGGTGGCCCTTATGGCGCTTTGTAAAAAGTGATGGTTAGAATATTGCTGTGAACTATTAGAACCTGATTTAACATAGGAAGAGTTAAAGGATTGGCATAAAGCAAGAGTAGTAGCTCTTAATATGTCTGTGTAGTATTATACGCATTCGAAACATTTTTCCTGCCGTAAAGGAAGCATAAGCAGTCTAAAATTAATGATAAAATTATCCAAAATGCAAATGCTGGATTTGGTTTTTCAATGTCAGGCATAATTTGTTTCAGATGTATTCGTTGAGGAAACTAATACACATGAAACTGAATTCATGTTTTAACATTTTCACGTATAGAAACTTTAAACACATGTACACTCATATTAATATAGTTGTATATTGTTTACCTATTCTTCACATATTGAAAAAAATGTATTATTACTTAAATTTGCTCATTAAGTAAAAGATCTTCTACAGCGGAATCCAATTCTAACGTGCTTATTTTCATGCAGGAAAATCATTTTTACAAATCCAGAGTCATACCAACAATTGCCTTCCTCTGAATAAATTTTTTATTAATTTTTATCCGTAATGATAAAATCTAATTTTTTACACAACATACGTAGAATAACACTTTAATACGCCAACGTAACTAATACCATTACCCTAAATTTTCTACAAACTAAGTTATTAATAAAATAAATAGCTAAAATTCTATCCTACTAGCGGCCAAATTTTCTCATATTCCTTTAGTATCCCCTTCCATTTTATATAGGAGTTATCTAAGTTGCTTGAAGATTGTGAACGTCGATCCTTTAAACGTTCTGTTAACCTCTATTAATTCATCTATAGCTGAATTATTTTGTGACAAGTTTTTATCATTTAACGATATCGGAAATTCCAACTCAAAGCGTCCTCGCGCTGCAGCTCCCTGGGTTCGACTGAATGGCGTTCTGGCTAGGGCAGGATAGCTACGCAAGCCCTGCCCGAACTGAAATTGGCTTTCAATACTCAATGAACCAACCGATGTAGATAGACCTTTCAGGTAATAGACCTCGGAAACGAATTTTCGACCAAAAACTTGAACAACGGTTTAAAATTAGATGCGCAGGACGCTTAATTAGCAGCAACGTGTGGGTAGAGGAGGAATGAATCTTGGAGATATGTAGGGAGAGAAGGATCGAAATGAGGATGAGAAGAGAGCAGAAGAGATGATGGAGAGGAATATGTATTGATATATAAGGAGTAAATGGAGGGAATCAGGAAAGCACGGAGTGAGCTTCTGAGTAGGGCCGAAAACGTCACCATTCATACAGACCATGAGAAGTCTTAAAATAAAAGATTGTAAAGATTCACTTTTAAAATTCAAAGGGAAGAGAGGATACCACTCTCTACAGTCATTCACAGTAACAAGAACAGCCTCAATAAGAGGAAAAGAAACAGTGTATGGAAAGTTTGGGAGGAGAAGGTGGGGACGGGAAGAGAAGGACGATGGTTAAATGTTGCTGATTTGGAGATTAAAATTCGAGTGGGGGAGGAGAGGAGACTAGGTGGAGAGAATGGTGGGACAGTATAGAGAGGAGATAGAAATATTGAAAGAGAGATGTTGATAGATTCTGTTTAAAGGAAGGGAATGAAGATGCATCGAATAGTTTTTTCAACAAGGGCTCGCATAGGTTCACAAGAATAGATGATGAAATATCTCTGAAATTCGATCGAGATCTATTTATAGAAACTATAATAATATCGTCTGATAGTAGGCTAATAAGAATGTGAAAGTGATACCTTAGTAACAATGGATTCCGGAATCATAGATTTTTGCCGCACGGACCTGGGAGGTGAAGACAGAAATAGTTGCACGAATAAAGAAAACGAGAAAATGTTGTATTAACAACATTAAACGTTGCAGGGTCCACTG
>JABUQX010075704.1:0-30002 GCA_015478945.1 Trachelipus rathkii
GATACTAATATAATCGTATCATTTCATAAAATAGATACATGTAAGTATAAGAGTATTGCTTCAATTGCCAGCTGATCCGACGGGCGCGCTCGCCGTTTCCAGGTACATTAAAATTTCCTGTTCTCTGAATGGGTTAATGTTATTTTTTCAATTCGAAGCGTTCCGAGTTGATTTTGCACACGGGCTGCACTCGGCTTCTGGAAACGCAGCTATTTCCTACTTAAAACTTGTCTGTTTAACAAGTGGAGTCTTCTAAAGTGTCCTGTCATCTTGTCATATCAATACTGTGAGCCCTTAGTTCTGCAAGCCAAAATTTGAATAAGCCAAATAAATAAATATATAAGTAAAAAAAAAAATATACTATACTGCGTTTTCCAGAAGCCCGAGTGCAGCCGGTGTGCAAAATCGACTCGAAAACGTTTCGAATTGAAAAAAATTACATTAACCAATCAGAGAACAGGAAATTTGAGTACCTGGAAACGGCCAAGCTAGCCCGTCGGATCAGCTTGGCAATTGTAAACAATAATCTAATCATGGGCGTATACAGGGGGTTGCAGGGGGCACTTGTCCCCCCTAAATCTTGGCGAAATAAAAAATGAACCTATATTTGTTGAAACGACTTTTTAAGGGTTTATTAGGGGAAAAACTGAAAAAGATACATCAAACTCGATAGATAATAAGTAGTAATTATTAATACAAACGTAATCTAAATATTATATTACAGGTATATATATATATAAATATATATAATATATAATAATATATATATATATTTATATAATATATTAATATATAATATATAAATATATATATATATAATAAATATAATATATATTAGTGATGGACATTACATAATTTCCAGCCGATCCGATTCCGATTCCGAATACCAGTCAAAAGTGTCCGATTCCGATTCCGATTCCGATTTCCGATTCAATTCTATTATATATATATAGTATATATATATATTATAATAAAATATATATATATATAATATATATATATATATATATATATATATAATATATATATTAATAATAATATAAATATATTAATATTTATGATATATATTATTATATATATATATTATATATAATAAAAATATTATATATAATTATTATACTAAATTAAATATATATAATATATAATATATATATATATAATAATCCTAATTTGCTAAATCTACTAAAATTTAAGAATAATTTAAAACCTTATAAATTAATGTTATAGAATCTCTTATATTTTATCTTTGCTAAAGAAATAATATTTCGTTTTGCCTTTTATTTATTTACAACTGAAAAATGTTAGCTGTATATATCGGTCTTACGTTCCATGAAAAATTTTGTAAGGTGTGTTTCGTTTTTTTTGTTTTAAAAAAAAAAATTCCTTTTTTAATTTACTAAAAGTAAGATCTTGAAGCAAAATTTATCATTATTATTTGTAGTTAAAGCATCATGAATCTTAAGTTGTAGTGCAAAAACATTAACATTTTCCCGTTTCTGATTGCATCCGATTTTGAGAATAAATTGATCCTCCATTCTGAAGAAGTCTTTCACTTCCATCGGAAAATGGACCGAGCTTGAATATTTCTAGCAAGACAACCCCAATATGCTGGAAATGGTCCTTTATTCGATGACCCACCATTGGTAAGGGACTTTCTGAATTTTAATAAGTTTCATAATTTTTATATATTGGCTGATTTCTACTTTATAACAACTTCAATTTTTTCAATATATGTGCTGTTCTACTTAGGCAAGAGTTCTTTGCTGTTTTTAAAGTCTTTTTCTCTTTAAATTCCGAAACAACTTTCAAAACTGAAGTTAAAACTATTATCTTAGATATCACTTTTTCGTCCCCATTCCTGTTATAAATGAGAAAAACCTGAAAATTGGTTTTTAAAGTATTGGAAACTGTTTTCCTTTTCCTTTATACAACATCAGATATTTCGGCTACATCTCATTGCCTTAAGATATATCTTCCCTACTTTTATATTGTTATAATCATCCCCAAGGAATGTAATTTTAACGTGGATCAAGATAGGTAACAAGCACAAGATTCTTATCATTAAAGTAAATGCTGAATCTATTATTTACTGAATTTTTCCATGCTGTTACTGTAGACCCAGTCCCTCAAATAGTTCTTTTTTTTTTGACTCTTTTAAAAAAAAAACTGCAAAATCATTTTCATATTTGGATTATTGCCAATGCCATTGATTCCTTGTGTCTCAATAAATTTGTAACAGATCAACAAAATTGTTAAGTTTTTAGCAATTTTTCAAAGAACTTCGCATAGTTCTTAAAGCATATCCAGTTTTGAAATATCACTGCAATATGAAAATGAGAAGCCGTCTTATTGTTCAACAACTTTTGAAAAGCATATGAAACTGGCTGATACATCTGGTTTGTATATCCTAAAATCTTGTCCTGTGATTAAATTCTAGTTTGGATATTCTTCAAATACTGAAATAGCTTGGGGCGAGGTGAGTTAAAAATGACCTACGATATGTGTTTGCATATGGAATATTTTTTTTTTAACGTTTCTTTTTCAAATGGCAACATTGAGAACTAGTGTCAAAAGAGGTGTAAAAATCAAGGTAATTTCTGGAATCCTGCTTATGTAACTCCTGCAGCCATATAGGTGCGTTATCCCTTACTATACATGAATTTTATTAGCAGGAATATTGAATTTTTCCAATAACTTTTTAAAAGAGAACCAGCATCACTGTATATTAGATGTGTGTAGATACGTGAAAAGGTGAACTCGAATGGATATCATTTAATATCAATATCTCCAATATACAAGCCTACAAGGAAAATATTTTAACTGCTCACTTACGAGTTCACTGGTATATAATTATCAAAAACATATTACATACATGACTAACGAAACATTGCCAAATGTCTGCTCTGTCTAAACATCGTAACATGATATCGTTAGGCTCTACTAAAGATCGTCCGCTTAATCTCAGTTTTCTTTAATTAAATAGAATTCAGGAAGAACTGAAATAAAAATATTGTCGTTGAAATATCATAAAGATCGAATAAAAATTATTTTCAGAATGTATACCCAAGAATCGGTCAAAGAATCGGTATAATTTGCTGATCCGATTCCGATTCCGATTCCCGATTCCTGAAAAACAGCCGATTCCGATGCCGATTCCGATTAATCGTCCATCATCAATATATATTATATAATATAAATAATATATATATATTATATATATATATTATATTAATATATATATATATATTATTATAGTATAAAAATATATAATAAAAACGTATTATATAATATATATATTTATATATATATATATATATATAATCACTCAACCTTTGTCACCCTCCTTATAAATGAAATCCTATATACGCCCATGACTCTTATATTTTATATGTATCTATTTTATGAATGATACGATATATTAGATCCTTAATATAAAAGTTACTGAAATATTAAAAAATTGGCAAGCCTTTCCGACACATGTTTTTGGTAAAGAGAACTTTTTTAACAAGGCCATTCTTCAGCGCAGCCCGCCCATTATTAATTCCTGAAATCGAGGATTTAACAACGGGCGCCTGACTGTGACGTTTACGTGACGTAGAAGTGCGCAAACGGGCTCTGGAAACGATGATGTGCGCCTGTGTGCCCGCCCGGGCTGCAGTCGGGCTTCTGGAAACGAAACTTATATAAAGTTCTACGGGTCTTCAAGCAGTTAAATAAGCTTACAGAGCGGGTAACTGTTGAGGAAGGAAGATGACTGTTTAACTCCACAACATGTATAGCAACTTATTTTCTCTACACCACAACTTTCAAATTCAGATAAATTTCATTTTAGTAAGAAAATTATGGAATCTTTATTTAAAAAATTTCCAATTTTTTTTGATACGCTTTCTTGAAAAATTTTCTCCAGTGTCTGAAAACGAAAGTAATTTTTTAATAAAATATCCAATTAACTGGTTTTCAAATAATAATAATAATACTATTAATAAGAGAATAATAAAATTAATAAATAATAAATAAAAAATAAAATAATAATAATATTAATAATAATACATAACCCTGTACCAAATTTTATTATCCCCAGGGCTAGTTCTAAAGTTCCCTCTTCTCGAGGACTTTTGAAAGATCAAATTTTTTCCGTTTTTTCTTTATTAAAAAATCAGGATTTTTTTTTTTAAAATTTTTTAGACACTTTTTCAAATAAAATTAATTCCTAGCTTTACCTAAGTTAAGTGTAAGTAAATATTCACTACATAATAAGTAAATTCATCAATGTTTTTTCAACAATTTTAAATAAAAGTAAAAATAAAATTAGAGTAGAACCAATATTATATTCAGTTTATAAAAAAAACTATATATATAGTATATATATATATAATATATTATATATATATATATTTATATATAATATTATAATAATATATATATATAATATAATAAATAATTAATAACTTAAATTTAGGGATGAGATGATGATGATAAACCTTATTATTAAATAGGCAATAATAAGGATAATTAACTAATTTTATAAATTATAATAATTAAAAAGGCAATTTGTGTCGTAAATAAAAAAAATAATAAAAATTCAAAAAATAAAAAAATCACCACCCCGTTCTAGAGTATTAAAGCCACCCCTTTCGAGTGTGAAAATGTTGTTCATATTTAAAGTTTTCGAAAGTATAGAGTCGAAGGTCATTTATCAATGATATTGTTTCACATAACAGGTCGTCCCTCGTAGAAACGCGGTATTATAGAACGCATCGGTTGTTATAACGCGGTGCAAAGAAATAAATGAGAGAAATTCAAATACAAAAATAAACTGAAAATTCTATCATACAATATTAAAAACTTAAAAAAAAAATAAAATGCAAAAAAATAAAATAAAATAATACATACATATGTAAGATAATGAAATGAAAAGAAAAAAAAAAAAGAAATATTTAGTGAAGCTAAAAAGGCAAAAGCGTCAATTACCGATAACGATGTATCTCCAAAAAAGCAGCCAATATAACCTACAGATTCTGGACTGCCTTCATCTCTAACACCTTTCAACTTCATTTACAATTTGAAAGAAACATTTGTGCTCAATTGGCTAAACTTAAAAAAATCTTATATAAAGTCTTTATTTCATTAAATATATTAAAAACAATTTTATCTCCGAATTTTTTAAAGTTGTTAGCATTGTATATTTTTCAAATTTAAAAAAGCTAAAAACTTTTGCTCATTTAAGAAATATGTAAGTACTTAACCTGTAATGTAATAGAATTCTAACAATACTATCATAAAATATGTTTAATACTGTTCTGTAAATTAACATGTCTCTGCAAAATTTATTCCAATTATTAATTAAGGAATAAATAAATAGCTGCTGCTAATTTATTCACCTTATACAAAGGTAAAAATTTAAAATTAATGATTTTTGTGGTTTAAAGTTATACGCGATATCACCTATAACGCGGGGTTCTATAAGACCGTGTTCTACGAGGGACGACTGTAATAATATTTTCAATATTTATTTTTTTAATGCATAATCATAACTAGTAAAATGACAAATAGTTACTGAATTTTAATTAAGAAATACATTGAAAAGTAAAAGTTCCGGTTAGTTTCCGGCCGAACGCCAAGCTATTTCCGGCCGGAACCGGAACTTCCAAAGAAATTGAGTTCCCGGCCGAAACCTGTTCCGGCCGGAAACCTGGTTCCGGTACAATCCCTAATATATATATTATATAATAAATAATATTTATATTATATATAATAATAATATAATATTATATATAATATATATTAAAATATATAAATATAATATCATATATATATATATATATATTATAAATAATATAAATTAATAATATATATTATATATATATATATAATAATAATATATTTATATAATATATTATAATACTATATAATATATATATATATATATATACTATTATAAATATAATATATATATAATATATTATATAATTAATATAATATAAATAATATAAATATATAATAATATATATATATATATATTAATATATATAATAAATAATATATATATAATATATATATAATATATATATAAATAATATAATAATATATATATATATATATAATAATATATATATATTATATATATATATAATATATTATATATATATAATATACATATATATATATAATATATATAATATATATATAATAATATAAATAAATAATAAATTAAGGAATATATAAATAATAAAAATAAATTATGGAAGTGCTGGGAAAATGGAGTGAGGGGTAAATTAGGTAAAGGATTAGGGCCTTTAATAGGAATAGCAGAATGTGTGGAGATATTAGGAGGGGAGAGTTAATTGGGAGAGAGAGGTTTGAGACAGATGTGTAATCACCGTGGCTTCAATTTATTTATGAGAGTGTCTTCCAGAGGAATGATGAGATGGAAGAGGTGGAATTGAGGATAGGGTATAGATGGAATGAAATGATACTTATTTGCGGATGAATACGCCCCTAGTGGCGAAGAATCAGAAAGGGTGTGAGAATTGGTGAGGAAGTTGAGAGTGTGTGACAAATAGGGTCTTAGATAAATCCAGGTAAAGTAAAGTGTTAGTGTTGAGGAGAGGAAACAGATGAGGGGATGGGTTTAGAGATTAGAGTAGGAGGTGTATAGAATAAGTAAGTTTCAGATTATTTAGGATGGATTTGGGTAAGGAAGGGAGGATGAAGAAGGGGAGGAGATAGGAGAAGGAATGAGAGCATTGCGTGGTCTGAGGGAATTATGGAAGGATTTATCACATAAACTAAAGATAAGTATGTTTAAAAAATATTGTTTCCAGCGGTACATATGGTGTGAAACATGGGGTGAATGCATAGTCCAAGAAGAAGTTGGAAAGGTTGAGAGAAAGTTAGAGCGGTATGTGGTTAGTAAAAAAGAGAAGGATTAGAATAGGTGAATAAGAGAGAGATTATTGGAAGAATTGGTTTGGTGAGAAGAACGAGAAGAATGTTGAAGATGTTTGGACATCTGGTAGAAGAAGAGAAACATGAGGGTGGTTAGGAGAGTTTGGAGGCGGAGGGATAGGAAGAAGAATGGAGACCAAGAAGAAGTGATGGATGAAAATAAGGAAATCTGGAAGAAGAGGAAATGAGTGAGGAAGTGGTGTTGGCGAGAGAAGAATGGAATGGAGAGGTGGTGGCGATGAAAGGATAGAATTAGGAAGCGCACGTAACCACTACCCGCTTAAGCGGGAATAGTGTTGTAAAATAATAATAAAATAATAAAATATATATATATATATATATACTATATATATATATATATAATATATAAATTATAATATATATATATATATATATAAAATTAAATATATTATATATATAAATATATATAATAATATATATATAATAATATTAATATATTAATATAATAATATAATATATATAAATATAATATAAATATATAATAATATTAATATATATATTATATATATAAATATATATATATAATATATATAATAATATAATATATACAGTATATATATATATATATATTCTATGTTGTTTTAAGGTTTTGAGGTTTCTCGCCTCTAGTGCAAATACCATACGTTGTGTATACAAAACAATTTAAGAGAGATGAACTTATTCTCATGTACATAACATTCAAAGTTACATTTAACATTTTATAACATCTTAAATTTCTACAGGGGATTTGACAAAAATGAAATTTCATATAAAAGTTGTAAAAATTTTCTTAAATAAGCAAAACAACATATATCCATTTTAAAAACATAGTTTGATTTTGTGTATTAAATATTAAATTGAAATAAAATGTGTTGAAGTTTTTCTAGAAAAAAAAAAAAAAAAAGAACGATTTAACAAAAATTTACCTTTAAAGCCCTTAGTCTATGCGATTTTCGAATCAGCGAAAACATTACACCTTTCCATAATAATGAAATGCCTGTAAAACAAGCAAATTTCGTAAACTAAGAAAAGAAAAATAGATAATTTTGATCATATTTACATCTTCCGATAACGAAAAATTAAATATTTTAAATGAAATATTATACTTAATTCAAATATTCTCAAAGTGACATGCAAATCACGTTATATGAAAAAGTAATTTTATTTATTTGTTATAAAAATATTATCAGTTTATATTTTCTTTACTAAGTGCACTTTCATGCGTTCAATCATTCAATAAGATGCAAAGGAAATCACAACTTGAAGGTAGCGAAGACATGCCCAGGATTGATGTAAATAAAAGGATTACTAATAAAATAGAAGTACTAATACCTATAGGTTTCCTCGCCAATTCGAAGAAATAGGAATAGGTGGGAAAGCCCTGCAAACTATGCAAAACATAAAATGAGAAGAACCAGACAATACTTGTTCAGTACACAAACAAGTCGTTCATCATAGGACATGAAGCAGCCATTTTTAAACTTGCAGAATTGAAAAATTAATTTATCGATCGTATAACATTAACGTTTGACTTGATAGAAATGCCTTGTCGTATTCCTAAAAGTAAACCTGGCTTTAATAACCGAAAGTGAGAAGGATTGCGAATATAATAAGTTACGGTTATCTTAGTAAGTTCTTATGGAAACATTAGCTATTCGCATATTCCTAAATATATTATATATAATATAATATATAATATATAAATTAATTTTATAATTATATATATATAATATAATATAATATATAAAATAATATAAATAATATATATAAATATATATATATATATATATATAATAATAATATATTCACGTTTGGCTCGGTGGGTTAAGGCGACCTTTCTCAGGATGGGTTCGAATCCTTGTTCGGCTACGTGAACGGACACAAAAAAATTGCAATGAGTAGAAAGATTTTCTGCAATATTTACGTATTACAGTTTACGCATAGTATATTACACTAACCAATAACACACACATCACTTCACAACATAGCCAACACATACTACAGACAATCTTTTCACACAAATAACTTTTCTCATGTTTCACGCATAAGAAACGCCGCGTATTAATGCAGAACCTACACCTGCGGTGGCAAGCATTCCGACTGCATTGCGCTGAAGCAAGACTTGCATCGGGCCTCAATATTCTTGAACTTTTCACTTGGTCATAAACCATACAAATACTTTCCCTGACCAACTTCCGATCTCGGGATTGAGGTTCCTTTCCGATCTTGAGGATATATATATATAGAAATATATTATATATATAATATATACTATAATATAATATATATATAATAATATATATATATATATAATAATATATATATATAATATATATATATATAAGAATGCAATATTTAACCTTGCAATCCAAATTGTAATTGTAAAGATACCCCCTAATTATTTCAACCATGCTAAGGATAACATCCGGACCACTGTGCAGAGAGCGCCATGTGTGACCACTACGCTACAACGAAACAAAAGAGAAACGCGAGAATTAACTTCTACCTGTTCAAGAAGAGCATTACACGGTTCCCCGCCTCGCACTCGAACGTAGGGCCAACACACAGGGTAACCGCGCAATGTGAAAAAATAAACCAAATAAATCTCCTGTGATCATTCTTTAAAAAGGGCAGGCCTTGAAAGTACTCACAATTATGGATGAGAAAACAGGTGCTTTAAAAACTCGCTTGAAGTTTCTTTTGGAGACGTGGATGGCCTATGTTAAAGCTCCGTTATTGTTAACTCTTCGACGCGGAGTCCAATGTTCGAATCCCGCTGATGAGAGAAAATCTCCTGTGCCATTCCATTAAAAATTGGATGAAAAATCCATGAATATAACATCCTGGACCCGCAGATGACGTGCAATGTGTTTTTGACCACTAACGCTAACGACGAGACAAAAGAGAAACGCGAGAATACTTCTACGTCCAAGAAAGAGCTTACACGGTTCCTCCCTCCGCATCGAACGTAGCCAAACAGGGTACCGCGCATCTCACCCCAAGCGCGTACCGCTTTGGCCTACTTCGAGTGCGAGCGGATTAACCGTAGAATGCTCTTCTGGACAGTAAGATAATAATTCCGTTCTCTTTGTCTCGTCGTAGCGTATTGTTTCAAACACATGCCACGCTCATCGCAAGGGTCCAGGATCGTATCCTAGAATGGTGAAAATACATTAGGGTATTTACTAACAAATGATGCAAGCTTAAATTTAATTGCATTTCTAACAAATAGCCCCCCCCCCGGTTTATGTATTATTATTCACCATCGCGTACCCCCTGTTGGCCCCTACGTTCGAGGCGTGCGGAGGAACCGTAAGAATGCCTTCTGGACAGTAAGAAGTATTCTCCGTTTCTCTTGTCTCTCGTAGCGAGTGTCCAAACACATCACGCGCATCTGCAAGGTCCAGATCGTAATCCAGCATGGTGAAAATACATTAAGGGGTAATATATATATAAGTATATATATAATATATATAATATATATATATAATAATAATAATACTATATATATATATAAATATATATAATATATAATTATATATATCAAATATATATAAATAGAAATATTAATTAACTTTGAATAGCCTATCTATTATCTATTTTAAGTATTCATCAATGATTTAGTGTTTAAACATGATTTATCAATAATTGTAGTTCATTAGTGATTAAAGTGTCTTACATTGTAATCTTTTTTACGAGCAACCGCTAAAATGGGTTCCGGGAAATGCATACCAAGTACTGTAAGATATATATATATATATATATATATATATATATAAATAGCTATATATATATATAATATATATATATATATATATTAATATATATAATATATATATATAAATATATATATATATAATAATATATATATATATATAATATATAATATATATAATAAATTATATATACACAAAATATCTGAATAATATATATATATAATATATATATATATTATATATAAGTTTGATATATAAGCTTAATTCGCTTTTGTATATTTATTATTTGTTTCTAACCCTAGTGTCGAATTATGAGAGAAAAGTAACACTTTAAAACAGTTAAAACATTTGTTTTAATAACTTAAAAAAGTGTAATTTCCTCATAATTTGAACAACCAAGATTAGAGCCAATAATATATGTATATATATATTAAATATAATAATATATAATATATATATATAAATATATAAATATATATATAATATATATACTATAAAATATATATATATATATATAAATATAAATATATATACTATATTATATATATATATATTATATAATAGCACAGTGCTATCCAAAATTTTCTTTTTTATTAAAAATCGTCTTTAATATATATTAATAAATATATATATATATAATATAATATAGATAAAAAATAATATATTTATATAATATATAATATATAATAATATAATATATATATAAATTATAATATACTATATAATATATATATATATATAATATATATATAATATATATATGTATAAAGTGGAAGGACAAAATATTAAATTCCTTAGAAAAAATGGGAAGAATTTATATGAGTTACTAAAACCATCCTACCTAAATTGTTAAATTAAATAAAGTCCGAGATAACGATCTTCATTTTTATTCAATATTTTGTAGAGGAGGGCAAGTCAATAAGTCTTCAATCCCAATAGTGCTTCTCGAAAGTAGGTTTCAGATCTTAAGTTAACAGCGTCTTCTACTGAAGCATGAAACAACGGGTAAAATTGCCAGTATTTGCACCAAGATGTAAATATTTGGAAATTGTGCAACAAAAACTAAGTCCATCTATTCGAGATCTTCCTTTGTAAAATTTACACAATCTTTTATCTTCTCATATGGCACATTACACCCGTTCGGCATACAAATTGCAAGGAAAATTAAAAAACTTCTCTCCTAATGTGATATTAAATCATCCAAAAATAGGTATAAAAAATGGATGTGCGATAATAAGTTAGTGGGTGGAACGTAAGTGGGTCTGTATATTGAAATGTAATTCTTAGACAGCAATTCAATACTCGGTTCAGTTCAGATCGCTTACACATTTCTTCAAAAATCAGCTGAAACCTATGTTGCATTCTCTGAATGTATTTAGTGTTATCTAATTGGATTACGAGATTGTTCTTGACAAGCGACGAATCATATATAAATTAATTTACTCTGCACTTTATAATTTTAACGTATGAAACTTAAAAATTTTAAGTGTCCAAAAATTCGGGGGGCCCATGGCCCCCTTGCCCCCCTAAATACGCCACTGTAAATATATTATATTATATATAATAATAAATATATATAAATATAGTAATAATATATATATATATAATATATATTAAAAATAATATAATATAATAATTTATATATATATATATAATAATATATATATATATATATAATATAATAATACTATAATTAATATAATATATATATATATATATATATATATAATATATAGAGGTGTAAGTCGATAGGATTTTTTCAAATTACGCGACTGCCGATCGGATATGAATTTTTCACTATCCGCGATGCGGAATGCCGGATAGTAAAAATCACCTAATCGCGATTGCGATGCGATAGCGATAGTTAGTTTTAGAGTTTAGCACAGGTACTTCACACACACACACACACACACACACACACACACATATAATAAATTATTATATATATATATATAAAATTATATAAATATATAATATAATATATATATAATATAATATATATAAAATATATATATAAAAATATATATAATATATATAATATATAATATACCCGTATAACCAGAGTGCAGGACGCTTGGACCCAACTCTCTTGCACCCCACCAACCTCTTCCCAATTCATCCATTTGGAAAAGGTTATATAAATATAATAGCTTTAAATAAATAATTCCAAATTATGTTTCAATAACAAAAGCTCAAGCCACTTTCAGAGAACTTGCTTCTCATTTGTCGAAAATAGATCTGACCAACTGAAAAGACCTCACAGCCACACTTGTTAAAGGGATTGCTAAGAAGAATTTTTTTCCTGGCGACTTCTGAAAGATGTGAAAACTTTTACAAAATTATAACGCCACAAACCAGTGGAGTCTTATTGAATTCAAGCTTTTCCCTTTTTGATACTATTCGATCAATGATAGGTCTTGACACCCTCCGAACTCGCTGCAGATGTGCTAGAACTTAAAAAAAACGTCAAGAATCGGCAATGATATCGCTATAGATGATCGTGTCGTCGTGATCTTTGCTTTTTATGCTATATAGTCCGCCTTAGCAGCATTCATCGCAATAGTCATCCCAAATTAATTTTAAACGTCTGTAAACACGTGATCAAGAAATTTGTTTTGTATCTAAGATTTAGAAAAGTGCAATTGCACATGCTCATCGTACAGAGTTTGAATCTTTATCTATCTCCATCAGAGTTTATGGATCCTTGAAAAGTCCGTTACTTTAATATATATATTAATATATATATAATATATATAAATTATACTATATTATATATAAATATAATATATATAAATATATATATATATAATATATTAATATAGTATAATATAATATAATATTATATATAATATATATATATATTAATATATATATACTAAATATATATATACTATATATATTAATAGGTAGTGCACACACGATACTCATAATACATCCATTGATTAATTACTACCGCTTATACGCGAAAATTTATGCGAATGAGGTTCGGTCAGGAATGAAAATGCGGAGATTTTGCGGAGCGGATAGTGAAAATGATGCGGATATCCGCAAATGCGGATGCGGATGCGAATATCCGCTACACCTCTAATATTATAATAAAATTAATATTAATATATATATATATAATATATACTATTAAATATATATTATATATATATATACTATATATAATGAATATAATAGTTATATAATAAATATATAATAATATATATATTAATTAATATTATATAAATATATATATATATTTATAATATATATAATATATAAAAAATAATAATATATAATATATATATAATAATATAATAATAATAGTACTATATATAATATAACCGTATATATATATATATAATAATATAATATATATAATATATATAATATATAATATATATATATATATATAATATATATATAATATAACATATATTATATATACATATATAATATATATAAATAAATATATATATATATATAATATATAATATTATATATATATATATAATATATATATATAATATAATATATATATATATATATGAAGTCACTTAAAAAGGTAAGTAACTTTATCTTAGAACAGGATTCCATTTTTTTTTATACGACTCAAACATCTTATAACAAAATATTACAAAACGCAACAACTTAAGTTCACATGAAATTGCTAAAATAGTTACATTGTAGGAGAAGAAATACAATTTTAAATAAACACTTATAAAATTACAAGTAGACAGTGAAACCACATTTCATTTTAATTATTTGCTGTTTTATATTAAAATTAACATGTCAAAGAAAAAAGTCATTTCTAATTTCAAAATTTAAATAATGTTTCTGAATAAAATTATATATATATAATTATAATATATAAATATAAGTATAATATATATATATATATATAATATAATATATATATATAATATATATATATATATAATATAGTTAATTATTATAATATAAATATATATAATATATATAATATATAACATATTCTCCAACTATCATCAAAAAGACCGCTTTTATAACAAGACTTTAAGTACGTACTCATTGAAAGTCACCAACTCGGCAGAAAAAATAGTACAATATTTCATTGAAAAACCAACCTAATTCAGCAGAAAATTTCCAATGCTAGAGAATAGCCTGTAAAAAACTCCCCTCTGAAATTTCTCGTGCCTATTAGTTACAGAGTGCGAACTTCGGGTAATTTTAGTAACATTATTTCTTCCTGAAAAGAGCACGACCGTATTGTATGGATTAAAATTCACCCATTCAATGGATTCCATACACACATAAATATCTTAGAATTAAATCTAAGGCTTTTCTAATTCATCAATTCTCACTCTCAATGCAAGGCCCATCTTTACGCACGGCCTCAGCTGGATAGACCCCAGGCCCCCGCGATCCATGGGCCCCAACCCTTCCGACGGGGGGGGGGGCTGATGGCAAACCATGATGTAGTTCGATTTTCAGCTTTTTAGTTTTTAAATAGATGTCTCCTCTTGCTCAAACAGAATATATTGAATCAAAATATGTCTGACTGACTTTTCAATTTTTCAGCTTTTCAGTTTTTAAATAGATATCTCCTCTTGCCTTTAGAAAAGATGAGCTAAAGTAGGACTTTATCGATTTTACCCAAAATCTATTTGTTCACCAAGTTTGCCAACCTAAATCAAATGGTACAAAAATTAACATCATATTTTGCACACACACACACACCCCTGTCAGTATTTTATGCTACTTTATGATTTATTTATGAATGAAAATGTTTGCTTTACTGTTTATGTGAGCTAAGAGATAGTTTATTTTAATCATAAACTTCTTACTTCTAGAACTTCTAATGAGCGGCATCAAATTAATCTGTCAAAAAATTACACCTACAACAAATTTGAGCAGTTCCAGCGTTCAGAACCCACTTGTCCAAATTCCCTTTGCCAAGTGAGAAAAAAAATCATTGAATCATATAGTAAAAGAAACGATCGCCTCGTGGTAAATATACATCTACTTCACCGACAACTCTTTTACCTGAACAACAACAGTCTTCAGCCCTAGAAAATTATTCACATGATCCTGGCTATTATTTTAAATAAATGTTTACGGAAACATACGTGAATTTTGGATTAGCAAGGGCCTGCATTTTCCCCCCAAAAAAGATTGTGACTTCTCCAAAGTTGCAGAACTTACAAAGAAGCAGATGGTAGATGAACAACTAGAAATTTCAATAAATCACTATTCAGCGTACGTTAAAGAATAATGAAAGCGTTGAAAGAAAATGGTTGTTATATTTGCCTTCGAAGAAATATATATTTTGCTTTTCATGCTGTTTATTCAAACCTAATATAAGCTTATGTTCGCTGAGTAAATGCAATGACTGGAAACATATTAATCGCATCATTTAAGAGCACGAAAATAGCTCAGTACATCGACAATCGATGATGACTTAGCAAACACGAAGTAAAACTGATGAGAGTAGATACAGACTCCCTGTCTCAATATAAAAGGGAAGTAGATTATTGGAAAAACGCACTTTAAAGAATTGTCGCATTGTAAAATTTTTGGCAACCCCTTTTTTTCGGCCCCTAATTTTTGGCGCCTTTCGAGAAAAGCGGCTGCGCCAACTGTTGCGTCAGAAACCGTTGTACGTATTGCCCCCTATTTTTTTGGCCATGGGTCAATTTTTGCCCACGGTAATTTTTGAGCTACCCAGGGGCTAGCCCTTTTTTGATGTCTTAACCTTTGTGTTCGAATCCTCAGCACCCGCATGTGCGAACCGCCGCGTGTCCCGCCCGCCCGCCGACACACACACACCCCACCCGCGTGGTCATGACTCACGACTTTTCACCGTCCCTTTGCATCTACACTTATCCGATCTTTTTGCCTCAAGCCTTAACGTCTTTATATGTTCGAGTTCCACTTCGGTCATAAATCAAAATATATATCCCCAGATGGGATACGACCGCTTTCCACGCGGTCAACTTTACGACCTTTAGTCCACAGATCCAAACGTGCGATCTGGTAATAAGATATTTTGAAATCAAGTCAATTTAAGCGTGCCGGGGAAGCCTAATAATAAAATAATAACAATAATAATAATAATAATAATAATAATAATAATAATAATAATAATAATAATAATAATAATAATAATAATAATAATAATAATAATAATAATAATAATAATAATAATAAAATATAATAATAATAATAATAATAATAATAATAATAATAATAATAATAATAATAATAATAATAATAATTTATATATATATATATATATATATATATATATATATATATATATATATATATATATATATATATATATATATATATATATATATATATATATATATAAGGAAACAAAAGAAAGAGAGAGAGAGAGAGAGAGAGAGAGAGAGAGAGAGATAGAGAGAGAGAGAGAGAGAGAGTGAGAGAGAGAGAGAGAGAGAGAGAGAGAGAGTGAGAGAGAGAGAGAGACAGTTTCGTTTGCCGCCACATTTCTTAGTCATTTTTTTACACTTTTTAAAATTATTATGCAATATTTGGTAATTGTTGGATCTTGCAATTTTATTTGATTAAATTGTGAATACGGAGGTTTGTGAGGATGTTAAAAAATTGCTCTCCAAATATTCAATAGCATTATGATACGTATTTTTGAAAGTTCCCATTATTTATTCTTTATTAATAAGCTTATGAAATTTTATACCTTAGATCAACGTTGCTCCTATAAATTGCGTCGTCGTTATCCTTTCCCGCTTGATAGAATTCCATACACCAAAATTGAATAGTTCTGATAACAATTGGAAAAATGTCAAATTGAATGTCACAGCGTGTGAAAAAAAATTTGACGTCTTAGGTGGGAAGTCACATTCCGCGCAACGAAATCACGATGTTCGGAAGTCCGCCATGCTCCCAATCCAATTTACACAACCTTGTCTTTAGTATCTATCTTATATTAATAATATTCTATAAAAATATTATTTATTAATGTTATTACATTTTTTACTCATTCTAGTACAAATGCAAAGCTTAAAAATTGATGTCCTTATTATTGTTCATTATTTTTAAATTTTTATATTATTTAATAATATTTATTATACATTTATGCAATTATTATAAATTTAATTTTTCATTATATTTTTATATTTATATATTTTTATAAAGGTATTTAGTATAATCGTAATCGGAGAACTAACTAAACGTGGTTTTTACTTCCAGTTCAGAATACCACCAAACCTAAACTATAAATAATTAAGGACGAGATTTGTTCATCGAGCCATAAGCGTCAGAGATGGAGAGAGAGAGATAGAGAGAGATAGAGAGTGAGTGAATGAGATAGAGAGGGAGTGAATGAGAGACAAATAGTAAAAGAGAGATGAGAGAGAGAGAGAGAGAGAAGAGTAAAGAGCGAAAGGAAGCTTATGAGGTGTGTGTGCCATTCCAGTCCGGAAATTGTCAATTCTTAATTGATGGTTTTAACGCTTGCATTTGTTTCTGCTCCTTCTTGTTCTTCTTTTAAACTATATTATTATTATCTATTCAAAAATTGTTTTTTTTTTTTATCTTTCATTACAATTATTTTAGACTCAGAAATTCTTTCTATTTACAAAGATCAACAACCTTATAAAATTTCATTTCCAGCCATCTTATGGAAAGAGCCGAATTGAAGGCTGAAAGACTAGTAAGCTTCTCTTTACTTTCTAACCTCCTTCACATTTTACACTTAAAAAGCGATGTTGGCTCTCTTTCTCTTTTCTAATTGTGCTAAAACTGCACCATCACCATTATGACTCTCTCGCAGGACAGAAAGTGCAGCATGGTCTCATGTGTTTTGTGTAAGGAATTTCAATTTTTAGTCATGTTCTATGTTTGGTATCTTCATTATGGTATCTATATGTATTATTTATTATTATACTCTCCCAATCATTATATATACTTATGCATAATATCTTAATAGGTTATTATAAATATATATATATATATATTATATATATATTATAATTATATAAATATAAAATATATACTATATATATTATATAAGATATATCATACATATATCAGACCATATAGTATTATATATATATTAATATATTAATATAAATATATATAATATATATATATATATATATATATATATATATATATATATATATATATATATATATATATGTATATAATATATATATATATATATAGTATATATATTATATATATATATATAGTAATATATATATATATATAAGTATATATTATATATATATATATATATATATATATAATATATATATTATATGAATATATATATAATATTATAATATATATATATATATATATTATAATATATAATATATATATATATATATTATATATTATATAATATATATTATATATATTAATATATATAGATTATATATATATCACAGACTTCACATACACACACAGATATATATACTTAAGCACACAGATTTACTTACACACACAGATTTACTAATTACACTCATACACAGATACTCATACTCACACACAGGATTTACTTACAACTCACACAGATTAATACTTACATCTAAACAGATTTACTTACACAACAGATTTACTTACACTCACACACACAGATTTACTTACACACATACACTATGTCACTTATACACACATACACTAGTCACTATAATACACACATGCACTCTACCCATAGACACTTAACACTAGCCCATATACACATTACACTCACCCATAGAACACTTAAACCCCCCACCCCAAACTTTACCCCATAGTACACTTGCGATTGTGGTATATTAAAAGTTGCTAGGATGTTTCCTACTATGAGATAGCATTTTCTAACCTTTCTAGCCTTCTACCCTCCATCATAGAACAGAAAGAGTTAATAATTATGTCTTCCCCTAGGTCATATAATTAGAACACCAGGGCGCCGCATGCGCCCTCCGCCCAAAAAGTCAGTCGAACACCGCACCCGCTAGTGCGTAACCTGCGAAGTAAAGTCACCCGCCCCGTATCCGTAAAACGTGACCCGGCAAAGGGCCAATATTCGCTTCCCAGCCCGCCGCGTGCCCCGCGGACTAGCAAATATTCCTCTTTTATATAGGAATGAATAATAATATAAGTAATAATATGCGTCGATCATTTTTATAATTATTATATAATTGCCCATTCATACTTAAAGCATTTCAAAAGAATTCTTGTTGCAAATATACTATGAGCCATTCATTTTTTTAGTTCATACTTAAACATTTATTATTAAAACCATTTTGCTATCCTAAACTGGAACTCATTATAACATAATCTTTAATTGATATTTTTACTTCAAAAATTTCTTAAAAATATAATATAAATTTTAAAAATTGTATTTGTGAAAATGTAAGAAGAAAAAGCCAAAGTGTCTGATATATTTATAATCATTTTATTTGTAATAAATTGACTTTATGTCCTATTGCTGTAAAAGAAATCAAAACTAATACGTACCATAAACTCTTTTAAAACACCGTAAGATCAGTAAATCAAATAAAGAGGTTTATTACCTAAACACTCTTAGAGCGTAGTTAGTATCGCTTTTGTCTTGACCTCGCTTTACTGCTTTAATCTCTTTATAACTACTTACTGCCCAGTTTAAACTGCGTTTGCTGACCCTTTACTGCTTTTAACTCAAAATATTTATTTATAATTACATACTCGTAAAGCTAGTGACGAAAATATGTGACTATAGATCCCAGAAATCTTCCTAAGGATTTAGGCATCAATTAGCCGCAAGGATTTTACCATAGCAACAAGGGTGAGTAATGCTTTCTTTTGTTAAAATAGTACATTGAGTTTTTTTTACTAGTTTAAAAAACCTCGGATGTATTTTTTCAAGTCTTGTTTTGAAATAAAAAAATACATAAATTTATTTAAGCTATTATTCAAACATACTCTGTAAAGCAGAAATAAAATCAAGTAAATCGACACTAGAAGATTAAAAAGTTACTGCCACAATAAAGCAACAAGGGGTTTAGTAGTAGACATTTTTGGTTTTACTGTTTTTACTGCTATTTTAATATGTTCTTACATGTCTTTTAATATATAGACGGTTTTTTTACAGAATTCTTGAGATTTCACTTTATAAACCAAAATATTTAATTAGTTTTGTAATTTCTATGGTTACGATGCTAATTGTAATATTTGGTGTTAATTCTTAAATGCTTGATGAATCACCTCATGCCCTTTTATCTGCTTCCAACTCAATAATTTTTTTCAACTAAGTCTTAAATCCAACTCAATATGTGTTTACTGTTTTAACTCGTATATTTATTAACATTATAGTTTCTTTTTTTTTTTTTTTTTGTCTTTAAAACCTTTTATTTTCAATCTATAATTACTTTTATTTTTATCTCTTTTTTATTTTTATATAAATTATTTTTATATTGCTTTCTTTATTATTTAAAAATTTATCACTATTTTACTTATTTTTATTATTATTCTTAAATATATGGTTATTGTCCTATATACACATATTCGATGCTATGTAATTTATCAAATTTTTAAAATAAAAACATTCACACACACTACACACACATGAATTACTAATTGACACACAAATCAAGAATGGATTTCCTCAAATCTTGAACCCTAAGCATGAGGAAACTCTACCAAGATTCACCCAATAAAAGAACACTAAATAATTACATTACACTTATACACACGCAGACACATTTACACTTATACACACTTTTCACTATGACAGTGGTACTGCAAAAACACAAATTACATTGACACTTTACACACACACACACACACCACGCACACACACACACACACACACACTCACACAGATTTACTTTACCTACTCACACACAGATTTACTTACACTCACACACACTCATGACACATGTATGTGACAGTCTCATTTAGTTATAAACTGATAAAATTTATTGTAACATTTTTGAATTTAAATAAAAACGTACATTGGTATTACTACGAAAACGGATATTTATTAACTAAAATTATTATCGAAGCTTTTATTAAAAACTAATATCAATATTTGCTTAATAAATCTATAGAGTAACAATATCAATATTCAATGACTAGCTGAAGACAAAAGAAAAAAAGATTTAATTATTTTAATTGTTAAATTTTTAATTTTATTTTGTTATAAATTTTTGTGTACTATACAAATATATAGAATAACAATTGGATAAAAAATTGAAAAAATATATGTAAATTTTCCTTAGTAAAATTCAAGTTTTATCTTATTTAGAAATGACAAGATTCATTTTAGATCAACATATATTTTTTTACTACCTAGAGATGCAATATAAAACTTCAGGTTAAATCAGTTTTAATAAAAGGATCAGCCCTAGCTACCCTTGCTTAAACCCCTACCAAGCTCTTAAATATGTCCACACGCGTTTTTTGTTTCCATTACTTTTTAACTGCCTTTACAATCATTCTTCAGACCAGTGCTAAAATATATAGAGCCGTAATTATAAAAATAAACAAAATAAGTTCTTCTTTGCAATAACCTATAATAAAGTTAAAGATTATTTTTTATTCATATACTTATAAAAAAATTTAGTAATTATAATTTTTATTAAATAAAACATTTAATATAAAATTTAAAGAAATAACAATTTTTTATTTCAACATCCCGACATTATTTATTATTTACCAGCTACTCTCGATGTAATAAAATAAAAAAAAAAAAAAATTTAAATTAAAGTTAAAAATTCGGTGGTTCGCTTTTGCGCTCAGCTTATTACATTACAATAATTCAATAATTGGTTCAATAGTCTTAAGATTTACAGCTTATAGTGAGAAAAGCACAAGAACATAAAAAAACGCACTCGTACATTATGACTATTATAATGAAACGACCTCTATATCTTCGGTAAAATATATGTTGGTGTTTTATGTTAAACCAATATATTTGCACAAATACTAGTTTTTAAAGAACCCTAACATTAGTATAAGGTGCCTTTTGATTAAAAACCCAGGGGGCGATTAAACTTTTAGGCCTTATTACGAGTATGTACACAAATATATTCATCTGAATACCTTCGAATAATCTAAATGGCATATGAGTTAAAATGTATCGTTTAGAACTCCCTTAAAAGTACGATTTTCCTAAAATTTACATTCTAAATAAACTTAACGTTTATGGCCGTAAAGTGTTTAAGTGCTCCTTAAAAAATGAGTTATTTAAATTTAGCGATAAGCATCTTTCCATGTTTGTACATCAGTAATGAAAAGTATGATAGATAGGTGTAACACTTATTTATTTTTTTCTTTGGTCATTGTCAATATTAGCATATTCTCGAAAATATTTATTAATATTTTCAGAGTAAACAGTAGAATTCGAGTAATAAAAATGATCACCAAATGTTTTATAATAATTGGAATAATTTCAAAATATTTCAAATAATAAATTGTAATACATGCTGATCGTTGAAGATCGCTTTGAGCAGGTAAGAAGGAGAAATGTGTATTTAACCCCTATAATCTTATGTGATGACGCCAGAGTTGTAGAGTGTGTAAAAACCTGTCTCTGTTAAATCTATAAACAAAAATAAAAATTTATGACCTTTCCGTTATAAGCCTTGATTCCTGAAAAATCCGCTTTTTGTCCTGTAAGAAAATTAATTTTTATCGCCTTTTGTTATTAAGGGATGAAAAAACACTGTTATTTTCATATCTCTGTAGACCCTACACTAATGATGGATGAAAGAATTAGATGAAATCTTAAATTGAGCAAGGTCGCAGCGTGATGTTTTAAGTTACCTTCAACACTCACTTAAATTAAAATCATTTCCCATCACGTTTAATGTGTTGTTAAAGCTGTGTGCAAAACAAGTCTCTTAAATTTTTGTAATAAGAAGATTGCTAATTTTCTACCCTAAAGGCTATATAACATGAATTAAACATCGCTTAAGAGGTTTATACCTCAATACAAGAACATGTCCCTTTTAACCGTAGTGAATTGGAAATTCCTCAAAGACCATATCCCTGGAAGTAGGGTTTTGACAAAAATAAATTCTTGTGTTATTTAATATGAAAACAGAGATGCCCAAAAACCTTCGATGGAAAATTAAAGTTGACCTAAAAATGAAAATTTTTTCAAATGTAAATGTTTTTATGGTGTTTTTCAAGTGTGCTTCCCATTCACCATGTGCGAGGACCCAACGGAAGTTAATGCGTCCAGAAATAAAAATTTTCAAACTCGCTAAATGATACAAAACTTTTTGCGGTGGGTAGGCTGTAATGTAAAAATCCACTTTATTAAAAATAATAAGAAAATTGTAAAGTCTGGTCCTATTCTAACGTATCAGAATCTTTTTATTCTTGAATTATACTATGATATTTATTAACAAGCTCAGAAGCTTCTTTTTTAAAAGTAAACTGGAACCCGAAGAACGATGTCTACTCGTAACCTGTGTGGTAAGCAATAACCCGCAAGATAAACACATTATCTAACAAATCGCTATCATTTATGAAAACAATCCACACTCTCGCCTTCGTTGCAATCGTAGCAATTGCAGCAGCCATTGATGCCACATCCTGATTCTCCCTTAAAATTGAGTGAACTACATCATATGGATTCTACATTTCAGGCCTGACGCAGCTAAAGTATATGTTAGAGGGTAGAGTAAGGCTAGTGTTAATGCCAGATGAAGAAGACATATTGTGTGTTATCTAATTACGTAAACCGTAATTCATTAATGTGTATGTTTTTTACACATTATAATACTACGTGCATATAGAAAAACCCTGATAACGTATGCATCCATACGTGCGCATCATCGATAGCTTCCTAAGTTCTATAGACGTACAAATTATTTACTACTCCTGACTAACTTGCTGCAAGAAAGTATTTATTGCGAGTGAAAACTATGAATCGTAAAATACTAATAAGAATATTTCCAAACTGAGCAAAAAGGAAGACTTTTACGTTATGTTGTTAACTGAAGGATTACTGAGAGCCGAAACTTCGTGATCGATGATGGTATAAATGATGCCATATGTGCAAAGATTTAGGGAGTTTTAATTTGAACCAACCTTAAAACATTATGTGTAAAATAAAATGGTATGAAAGTTATTATATAATAATATTCTCAATGTAATGTTTATATTTAATGTTGAACTACTGAATGTCCTATATTTATATTAATATGTATAATAAGACCATTGTAAGATATATTTATACATCTTCTTGTTATATAAATATATATATAAATTAGTAATATTAATATTATTTAAACTAATAATAAATTAGTTATTAATTATCATATATATATCATAGTTATAAATAATATGTATTATATTTTAATATATAAATAAAAGGTATATACTTTCATATATAATGTTAACAGGTTTGATATATATTTATATTCTTAAACAAAATATTTTACATAAAATATAGTATATATAATAATTTATATATCATATTATATATATATATATTAAATCATTGTAAGTTAGAAAAATCATATCCTATATATTTCTATATATAGTATAGTTTAATAAATATTCATATGTAAACACATCCTATCTATACAATTTCTTAAATAAATATTTACATCCGTATTCTTAAAGTATTGTTTTAATAAACGAAACTTGTGGAAATTCTGAAATATGAAAAAAGCAGTTTTGTTCATACCTTAAATTATCAAAGCGATTAAATAAATCTCGACCAATACATACAGGAGAGATAACATTTATAGAGAGTAAGGATACTCCGTCGTATCTGCTAACAAGAAGTAAACATTCTCTATCTTACCTGCTCAAACATGCTTGGAGGATGGCAAACATGATTTATGTCTTAAAATATATTTATAAAATAATAGACACTGAATCTCGATCTTTCTATATGAGAATAACCTTAATTGAACCTGTATATGAGGTTAGTATCCAATCTTCGATGAATATAACAATATATTAAGCCTTATCCATAAGATTGATAGGCCAATAAATTTAGGCGCAGTTAACGTATTATTTTTCACCACATTTTTATAGAAATAAAGTGTCAAGATTTTATTATATATGTTTTGATGCCTGTTAATAGGCCTAAATCGCGGCCCGGGCGTACAAAAAGCTTATCCTAAATTTAGGCAAAAGTAGTATTTCAACACATTTTACAGAGAGGATGGTGCCAGTATTCGTATGCTTTAAAACATTGTTTGCTTGTGTTTTCTGTCTGTAGTTGCGATATAATTGTTTCCAAATAATGTTTCTGTTACATAGATAATAATAAATTAAACAACCAATGATGATTATTTCTAAAAAACTTATGAAAATTATGTTTAGTATACCACTCGAGAATATGTTTTTAATAAATGGAATTAAATAATTAAAATAAAATTTATAAAATATTATAAACTTTATAGATTATCATGTAGAATTTAATAAAATATATCAAAGATTCTGTCATGCTGGTTGATGTGCTGTCGTTCTTATCCTTATAGCTTATTACAAGGAGGCTAAAGATATGTAAAGCAGTATATTCATTCAGAAACAAAAACGTAAATTAACCCGATGGGCCAGTACTTGCTGTAGAGGGGTTGCTAGAGGGCTGTGAGCCTTACTGTATCTTACTAACATTATTGCCTTTTAACGTATCGGGTAAAAAATAATGTTTTATTATAAAAAAAATTTTCATATTAAAGATTTTTTAGCTAAAAAATTATTCTTAATTTGGTACGACAGTTATAATAAAATTTATAAACATAAACCAGAATAGTTAACAATTAATCCACAAAGAATTCTTTATGTTCAAAGAAATGATGAGTTTATTATAGAAGTTTATAAGAAACTTGAAATTAATTTTATGATTTATAATTTTGAAATGAGTAATATAAGATTCAGCGTGATTTAATTTTAAAACATAAAAGTGTTTCAATAGGAATTATACGTATAGTGGTTAGTAGAGATTGCCTTGGCGGTGTAGTTTGGGGTGTTGGTGTGCTGTGAGTGTAAGTAAATCTGTTGTGTGAGTGGTAAGTAAATCTGAAGTTCGTGGTGTAGTGTTGTTTGTGTTCGTGTGCGTAGGTGTGATTGTTGAATGAATAATAAGTAAATGTTATAAGTGGAAGCTGTTTCTATGTTAATGCATTTTCTAAAATGTAAGATGAGATAACAATAGTGTAAGATATGTTATGTTTAAAATTAGTATTCTGTTTCAAGACTGTGATATCTTTGTGAATTGTCGTTTATAACTGTTAGATGTTTTAATGTGGATGTGAATTCTGATGTGTTTGTATGTTGTTTGTTATAAATGATATAATTATACCAAATAAGCTATGAAAGTAAATAGCTTCAAATAACTAAGGTTATATGTAATAATTAAAGAATGAGAAATAATACATAAATAAACACTACATCACAGTAATGAGAATAAGTATAAAAATAAATAAAGAATAAAAAGAATATAAAATAAAATTAAATAGAATATAATAAAAAGTAATTAAAACTATATAATAAAAATATAAAAAGAAAAACATAATGTTAATATAAATAAATATACGAGTTAAAAAACAGTGTTAACAACATTATGTTAAAGCAGTTTGAAAACATGACCGTTAAAGCAGAAATGAAACTGGGAGTGATTCCAACAGTAAAAAACACATGAGTGTATAAACAGAGTAAAACATGAGAATATTAAGCAGTATTAAAACAGTAAAACAAAAAGCTACTAGACCCCTGTTGCTAGTTAACAGCCTCTAATTAGAGTCACTGAAATTACATGCTTTAAGGATAATGTAATGTAATAAAATATGCTGGAGGAGTGTAATTAATAATCAGCCTAAAACATGTGAGTTAAAACTGTAAAGCAGTAAAACAAAGCATACTAAGCCCCTTGTTCTATGTAACACCTCTATTGATTACTGAATTACTGCTTTAAAATTTTGTTAATGTTAATAAATATGAGTTAAAGCAGTAAGCAGAGATTAAAGCAGGTTAAAGCAGGTAAAAACAAAAGCATACGTAATCCACTTAGTGTGTAGTTAATATCAACCTCTGATTGATTTTTAACTGCATTATCTGCTTTAAGTAATGTAAATGAGTATAGTTTGTTTAACTGTTTTTAATAAAAGTTTCGTTACAATTGTAGTAAAAGTAATATGATAAATATCATCCTAATAAAATTAGACACTTCTTGTCATTCCTTACATACAATTTTTAAAAAAATTTCTAAATTAAAAAGTATTAAGTAAAAAAATGAAAGATTCAATGTAATAAAGTTACAGTTTAAAATGAGTGTTTCAGAGTTAGCAAAATGATATTTTATAGTAGAACATCGTATTAAAGTTATAACCATAAAAAGAATAAGAAGTTCACTAGTTATATTTGAAAAGAAATCTTTTAAGATGTTTAAGTATGAAATAAAAATGATGACTCATATTACATATATTTTCATATCCCAGGAAATATTGCCCCTTGCGCGCGCACGGCGCGGGCGGGAACGCGGAAATATTGCGCCTGCGGGCGCACTGCGGCTGGGGCGGAAGGACTCTCGTGGTCGCACCTGCGGCGTGTGCAAGATGTTTCAAAGACTTTTGTGCGGATGGCGGCATTCGGCGCCCTGTTTCCAATTATGACTAGAGGAAGACATAATATAGCTCTGTTCTAAATGATGAGAGGGTAGAAAAGGCTAGAAAAAGGTTAGAGAGATATTGCTAAACTCAGTAGTAGGACAACATCCTAGCTAAACATAATAAATATACACCAATCGCAAGTGTCTATGGCTGTATATGTGTAAGTTCTAAATGGTGAGGAAAGTGATATATGGCTAGTGTAAAGTGTCGATGATTGTGTATGTGCATGTGATTAATTGAAGGGACATAGTTTCGTTATGTGTGTATAAAGTTAACATAGTTTATGGTGTGTAAGTAAATTCTGTGTGTGCTGAGTGTAAAAGTAATCTATGTGTGTGTAAATGCTAAAACTAAAATCTATGTGTAAATGTTGTTACAGTTAAGATCTGTTGTGAGTTTGAAGTTAAAGTGCGGTAGAGAACTGCTGATTGTTAAGTAAAATCTGTGTGAGTGTTAAAAATGTAAAAATCTGCTGAATTTGTAAATAAATATCCGTGTATTTTTATAGCTTAAGTAAGATGCTTCGTGGTGTATGTGAAAAGATTACGCTTGTTGTCTGTTAATTATTTACCTAATTATGAATATATAAATAGATATATATTATATATATTATAGTAATAGGAAACTCATATTAATAAAGTACGATTAATTTAAAATATTAGAAAATGAATAAAAAACTATGATATAGATAATATATTATTATATATGATATATATTAATATATATTATTAATATATATTAGATTATAAATATTGCCATTTGAAATGTGCGAAGCTTTCTTGTTATACATCGTTTGAGTGGTATTTTTCCAGTGAAGATTAAGGCCATACGTGTAAAGAAGAATTCTGCGTAGCTACTCATTGAAAAGCCAAATGTTCCAAGACCTAAAATACCACCAGAAAAAAAATAATAACATTGATTCGTTAGATTCAATTACAGACTCCGACGTTAAATTTAATTTGAAAAATAATAAATAATTAAAAGTAAATTCAATAAATAATTAAAATTTCAAATAAAAGAAAATTATCAATAAAATTTTCGATATATACGCAAATAGGGTCTAGAAGAGTGTAACTGCTTAAACAGAAATGTGGCACGCAAACGAAACGATGCCCGTCTCTCTTCTTCTCTTTACTCTAAATCTCTCCCTCTCTACATCTCTTTACTCTCTCTTCTCTCTCTCTCTCTCTCTATCTCTCTCGTCTCTCTCTCATCTTACTCCTTAACTCAATCTCTACTCTCTTTCCTCACTCTTTACTCTCGCTGCAAAAAGCCTTTGTGTATTTATAAATAAAATGCGCAAATTAGTGAGCCCTATTGTCTGTGTTGTGAAGATTTTGTATCGAGGGCCCACAGTAGAAAAGCCATTCTTGTTAGTTATCGTATACTAAGAAAGATTTACTATAATACCATAAATTATAAATTAAAAAATAATTGAGAATAACTTACGAGACGGCACCTTAAAAATAATTAGAAATAATTATAAATAATAAACAACACCAATTAAAATAAATTTCTAATTGATTAAATAGAGTCCACATTAGTTTTCAATTAAAAATGAAATCAAAATTATTTCACATCCTCTTTTCTTTATTGATGGGAAGCAAAAACAAAATATAAAATATGTTATACTAACTACGACACGTGATTTTACGGTTCGAATTCAGTAGTAGAACGTTGTTCACTTTGCTGTTATTTCAGAAGACGATATGAGTAGCGTAGTTTACAGGTTTCCATCAATATGAAAAAATAATATGTTTCATAGATATGCAATTTC